>CM061068.1:1344521-1395422 GCA_030762895.1 Sophora flavescens
AAAACAAAAAAAAAAAACTGCAAAACACACCACCTAGAAAAAAATTAATTTATATTTATTATTTGAGTTTTTTAAAAAAAAATTATACATTATTAATTTGGTTTAATAGATTGGTATTTTTTATGATTTATATAATATAATTTGTTTATTTTATATTAAGTTAAATGTGTAATTAATTATGTATAAAAATAGATTGTTGTTTATTAAATATTATTATTAAAGACTCTATAATTAGAGTTTAAAGATTAAATTTGTATATATATTGAATTGAGTGAATATATGTAAATTGCAACAAATTTATATAGATCGTTGTAAAAGTAAATTAAGTCAAGTGACTCGAGTAAATTTAGAAATTATAAAATAAAAGCTTTTTTTCTCTAGGTCTGTAGTTGATAATATAAGAAAACTTAAGAATATTACTGTATTTTAATATAACTTGATTATATAATTTATTTATTATAAATGAAAATTAAAACCTTAGAATATATGTGTGTGTGTGGGAGTACCTTTTTTATATGAGAGTGAGATGAGTAAATCTGGGCCATACAATCATACATGGATGGTTAGGATTAAAAGTTATTTCATGATTTTAAAATGTCACATGACCACTTAAAAAAGTCACATGACTTTATGGTTTAATTGTAACACCCCCTTGGGCATTACTATGTGAACATGTGCGGAAATAACTTAAAAAGAATTTTGTTGGTTGCTTTCAGAAAATTGATTTATTTGAAGTCATAAAATCTGGGTGTAAAACAATTTACTTTGAGTATAACGTGCATAACACAATAATAAAAACCATCTTATTCACAACAAAATTTCAACCAATATAAAGGTTTTCAAAATACCTACACAGACTTTCTCAAAACATACCACCCAACAAAATTTAAAATATCCTAAGCTGGTCGCTCTACAAGACACTCACTGATAAGACCTCGTGATCATCCCATGATCACACAACTTTTCCCGCAATCCGGACTTAAGTCTCCAAGTGACTTAAGGAACTCTTCTGCAACAACTGCATTCATGTACCAAGGTACAATAACAAGACAGAAGAACAAGTATATGCAAGGGTGAGTTCCAATATATGGATTTTAAAACGATAACCATATGCACGACTCTCAAATACCAATTAACATGAATATTCAAAGATAAACAATATATTTATCAAAGGGTTTCATACCCGATAATCGTAGCCGTTTTAAAAACCATGACACTTCAATATTCATCAACTAACTTTGATACCTAATCTCCGGAGTTCTAACTAAAAAATAAATGAGCTGATCAGGCTCTCATTGTCAAATAAGACCGAATCAATGCCAGATAAGGCAAAATTCAAATAACCATTCCACAATCCAAAACAAGGCAAAGTGACGACTACATGGTTTTCGTGGCCATATATCCATCAAGGCACAGTGATGCAAACTGCACGAATACTTGCCATCAAGCATTCAAGTCCTATGCAAAGGCATGTCTGCCCAAAATGCATGTAAAACATTTTGTTCACATAATTTTCTTTGTGTTCATTCTTTCCTTGTCGAGGCTCGAAGGCTCACGACCAAACAAGGTTTAAACGTTTAAGTTTAACAACCATTCCCATAACAATGACTCCAAGTCCAAACCAAACAAACAGACTCCAAGTAAAAAAATGTACAAATCACGAAATCTAGATCCGTGCACCAGATTTAGATTCGTAGATTTTGACGCACAACAATCAATATAGATTTTTATAGGACATCTAGTCCATAACTTCACTTTTCGGACCCTGGGTCCATATCATAGAACTCTAGACACCGACTTCTCGGCAGCTATGTTCGTCTTTTAATTTAACAACATTTTCACTCTGTGAAACACAAATCCAAAAACAAAATTTCCTTAACTTATCCAAGTTGTCGGAAATAACCCATCATATAAAAATACTTTACAGAAAATCCTTTTACGTTGGAAATTCGTTTTACTAAATCATCAAAATCACTTAAAATTCATTTTCTTTCAAAAATCAATATTTTGAACTTGAAAATATTGTGTTGAAACAAACTCTCTGTTTTAACTAATATTACCGTTTTTAAAAATACTACCGTAAATATTGTCGGAATTGTCCGACGTTTGACGTTTTAAAAACGTTATAAGTCCAAAAATGACTTTTCTATTAAAATAATTTTTCCATTATTATAATAAATTTATTTTTGGAACTTATTTTCTTAAAATAACATTTTCTAATATTTAGAAATTTCTTACGTCAAAATTAGGAGTACTAAAATATTTTCACGGTTACGTCCTCACTATGACTTATAAAACACTCTTTAACTGTTAAAATATTATTATTTTTCACTATAATCCAATTTTCACCAAACCAATAATTAATAATAATATATTACTATTTTCCACATTTTCCACTAATTAAAACTAATTATTTCGTAAAAAGCTTTTTAATGCTTTTAACCTCATTATTAATTGAGCACTGACCACTATCAGACTTTACAATCCACAAACAACATCAATAACAATCATGCCAATAATATAGAAAAGAGCCCAATTAATAACATGCAATAAAACATAACAACAATTAAATGCAGATAATCAAATAATTAAAAGCAGATAACTTAAAAGCAAAGAAATCTAATTACGTAAAACAATACATACACCAAATAACATATACAGACCACAAACAAATTACATACAGCTATCGGAAAAATCCCTCAGTTACTCCCCTTACCTCTTGAATATTTTTCTTGTCGAATTGAAATTCCGTCAAACGTCCGGTCTTCGCAAAACACGTACACGATTTACACAACAATTTATCCTCCAATCAAAACACAACAAATAATTAACAATCAAACAACTAACTACACCTATACCCCTATATGATAGGTTCGGCCATGAGGTGTTTGAATGGGTAAAAATTTCTAAAATTCCTAAGCTTTTGGATTAGTGATTTCTAATCACCTGAAACCCTAAAACAAAGATTAGAATACAAAGATTGAAATAAAATATTCCAACCTTTAAAGAATCCTAATTCGGCCATGACACTTAACATAGACTAGATATTTCAAAAATTTACATACTCTTAGATCCATGACCTTAGAGTAGTGTAGAGTTAAGATAAACTATCATAAGTTGAAAAATGCAACAAAATCCTTCATCTTCTCAAGAAAATAATTCCGGCCATGAGAAATAAAATGGCTTAGAGGTTTCTTTTTGATTCAATAATCATGGATTCAATATATATATATATATGAATTATAAGATTGAATCAAGCAAGACTAGTTTAAAAAAATTTAACAAAGTCCTCCGCCCCACAATAACTAGGATTCGGCCTCAACAAGATCAATATGCACGAAATTTTGGTTTGATGTATCCTCTTGGATCTTGAATATAGAGAGGATAATAAGATCATAAAAATTGGTTTCAGTTTAAAATGATTTTTCTATGATTTTCTATGAATTTTCGAAGTTCTAGATCTAAGAATTGAAAAATATGATCATAACATGATGATTATTGAGTGAGAGAAGCATGGTATACCTCTTGGAATTGAAAAATGAGCAAGGAATCACACACTTCCTTCATAAAACAAGGTTATGTAACTTAAGCTTTTTAATGGAGAAAATGGAAAAACTCAATGGAGAAGATGAAGTATGCCTTAAATAGAAGTGAAATGGGCTCATTTTGAGGGTTTGGACCGTGGCTTTTGGGGGCAAAAGGGTCTAAGGCATAAATTTTTAGGGACAAAAAAGTAATCTTACAAAATGGCATATTCTTCGTCGCCGTAGCAAGTAGTAGAGAAAATAGAATTTGTTTCTTCATCTTTACAAAAGAAAAAAGAAATAGGAGTAATTAATTGTGACATGACACGTTCACTAAAAAAAATCCTTTTGTAGCGAATCATTTATTAAGAAAAATAAATAAACTTAACACAAAAGCAGCAAAAGAAATAATAATAACTTGGTCAAGAACATCTACCATTATACCCACAATGATTGGTCATACCATTGTTATCCATAATGGAAAAGAACATTTACCTATGTATATAACAGATCGTATGGTAGGACATAAATTGGGAAGGGATGCGTTTACCCGGGCGTTTCACCAAAAAGAAGCATTCCTCCAATCGGCTCCTTTGCTTCTCTTCTGCGGCAGCAGGCGAAACAAAAACAGGGTGGTTTCCGGGCTCCTTTACTAAGTCGAAGATCCCCAGAAGCAGAAGCCTTTTCGCTTCCAAATATGCTTAAAAAAATCCATCTATCCCCCCACCCTCTCCAGACTCAAGTCATGATCCAGTTCCAGACAACATGCCTGAGGTAGGCCATTCTTCCTCTCGTATCTCTCGTCCTTTTCAAGGCTTTGCTCAAGAATATTGGATAGATTTGGAGGAAACCTTAACTTCAGTCCAGTTGTGAAGATTAGGACTTTACTGGCTATTGCTGCATCAAAGAAGTGGTCCCTATACAAGCTAGATGTGAAAAATGCCTTCCTACACGGAGAAAACATTGCATTAGTATGATCCACCCCATGTTTTGTGATATAAAACAACCTTAAGAACAAAATGGTAATTTTTCCTAAAGTAATCATGAAAATTATGTGGTTGAGATTGAAGGAGAGGTGGTTGATTTGTGTCCACTGTAACGCCCTTCGTTACATTAGTAGCCCAAATTAATTTTCTATAAAAACCTTTATAATATTTAAATTAAATAATCGAGTCATAAGATTTTTCACAATAAAAAAAATTAGAGTAAAAGGTTCTCGTATATTCAAAATAATTAAATAAAGTAATAGTGTTAAATAAACCATTATATCCAAATAAAATAAAGTCTCGTAAATATTAATTAATGAAAACCACATAGCTCTTTACAATTGTTTTTGCCTCAAAGCACGGACGTCTAATAAACCCAAAAGAAATAAATAAATAAAAATAAACTTGAGCTAATATCTTCAAGACTTTCTCAAGACGCTGCATCATCTATCTCAACACCTGTATACTCTGAAAGACAACACCACTAATGATATTTATAATCCCAGTAAGTAAACACAGTTCTAAAAGGTTTTCGAAAAGATGTTGCTTTCAGTCGGCACGGTAACCGGAAAAACGGTCCATGGTACCCGCTACTTTTCCAAAATAATGTTCATTAAAAAAAAGTACATTTAATTACAACAATCATATAACGACAACATAATCAAATATCATATATTAATTAAACAAAGTAATCACACGTCACACAATAACACAATCCTCAAGTGGCTCGGAAACCCCACTGTGTTGGTTTCTTGCCCAATTCGGTGACTTGAGAACCTCATTAAATTGGTTCCTTGCCTCTTGTCTGCGGTGACTCGGGAACCTCGTTCTAGAATTGATTCCTTGCCACCCTCTTTATGGTGACCCGAGAACCTCATCCTAGAATTGATTCATTGCCCCGATGGTGACTCGGGAACCTCGTTCTAGAATTGATTCCTTGCCACCCTCTTTATGGTGACCCGAGAACCTCGTTCTAGAGTTGATTCCTTGCCCCCATGGTGACTCGGGAATCCCATTTTAGAATTGACTCCTTGCCCCTATGGTGACCCGAGAACCTCGTAATTAAATTGGTTCCTTGCCTCCCATTAACGGTGACCCGAGAGCCTCGTTCATAAAATGGATTCCTTGCCCCATATCTTATTTTTCGACATCCCATTAAATGGCGATGTTACAAGCCAATGCCCCATTCTTAGGCGGCATATCAACAAATTCCACACATCAAGCACATACTCATTCATCCATATTCCGAAGCATAAAACCATCAATCACAATTGACAAACTTTTCAGAGCATATAACCGCTACAATTCCTCCTCATCATATAATCATCTCATAAATATCAATTAACCAATACAAATACTAAGAATGTGTTTCATATCAAATAGTCGATTTAATCAATTTTATTTTGAAGACAAGACCCCAAATAATTACCCTTAATTTCATAATCATACTATTTAAAATTCTATACCATGAAAGTTTAAGAAAAGAGATGTTTACTTACTTCTCGTAGACCTCCAGAATTCTATAAAAATTATCGAAGATAAAATAGTTCCTCCTTGTATCACACAAAGCAAGCACGTTGTTTCTATACTGGGCACGGTGGTCTTCTCCCTGTTTTTCTTTCTTCCTCGCAAAAGACGTCAGTGCGGCAGTGGCTTAACTTGCGGCTATATCACTAAATTACAAACCCTTCTTCCATTTGAAATGAAAACCCTTGGGCCTTTTTATTCTATAGGCCATATCCCATTCCTAACTTACGTAGCTTCCCATCTAAAAAACTTCCTTGCACGTTTAGTTGTTCCCAATTCAATATTTATTATGTGGGTCTAGTTTTTGTTTTATTTTATTATATGTTTCTTTTTTCTCTTACGAATTCTCGTTGGTCACAGCAACTGAGGCTCATAGAGTTGCATTGGGCTTTCAAAGCCAAATTTTACAATTTAAAGGTATCGAATTACGTGGCACCCATTTTTTTTTAAACAAACTTATATTTCTATTATAATTGTTAAACAATTTCAAATAAATTCTTACATATACAATTTTTTTACCCTAAATCTCATACTAACTTAAACTTTTATTAAAAAAAGACTATATTAAAAATTTTAGGATGTTACATCCACAAATTGTGGGGCAAACTTGCCATTTCAATGAAAGTTCAAGGGTAAAATGGTTCAAGGGCAAAATGGTCTTTACATTAATTTAAAGAAATGTCTAGATTTTTTTGTTAAAAGCAATTGTGACATGGGTGATTCATCCATATGACTCACCACTCTATGTGGCAAGAGGTCTCATCATCCGATGTCGGGTTTTGTCTCCGTACGTTCGTTCTCGACTCCGTCGATTACCTGATTTAGGGTTTTACGCCCGAATCGAGTATAATAACCTATTTATTTTGAAAATTTTCAAAATAATCTTTATTGTTGGAAATGAGACATAAAATCTATTAATTTAGTTCTCGGGTCAAAATTAAGTTTTCTGATCAGTAAAACTTTACTGTCAAAGAAAAGCAGAGATCGGGTTAAAATCTGAATTTTCAACCAAAAATTTCACAGTATACTTATAAAAATAAGTATGATATGAATATGACTTTTGTTTTCCCAAAATCATTTTTTAAGTTTCAAATAAAAATATAAACGTTTATTTATATTTATACCAATCTTAGAAAGTGGAAAAATCGGGGTGTTACATTAAACTTGACCGTTTATGTAACACCCTGATTTTTCTGCTTTCTAAGATCGGTATAAATATAAATAAACGTTTGTATTTTTATCTGAAACTTAGAAAAGGATTTTGGGAAAAGCAAAGTCATATTCATATTATACTTATTTTGATAAGTATACGGTTAAATTTTTTGTTGAAAATTCAGATTTAATCTTTGCGTTTTCACCGACGAAGAAGATTTTACTGATCTGAAAACCTAATTTTGACCCGAGAACGAAATGAATAGATTTTATATCTCATTTTCAACGATATAGGTTATTTTGAAAATTTTCAAAATAAATAGTTTTAAACTTGATTGGGCGTAAAAACCCTAAATCGGTAATCGGCGAGTCAAGAAAACGACGTCGTGCAGACAAAACCCGACATCGGATGCTTGAGACATCTTGCCACCTAGGGTGGTGAGTCATATGGGTGAGTAACCAAGGTCATGATTACATTTAAACAAAAATCTACATATTTCTTCAAATTGGTGTAAAGACCATTTCACCCTTGGACTATTTTACCCTTGAACTTTCATTGAAATCAGCCACCTCTTCTTCAACCTCAACCACATAATTTTCATGATTACTTTAGGCAAAATTACCATTTTGTCCTTGAGTCATCTTTATATCACAAAAATGTCATTTTGTAAGATTACTCTTTTGCCCTTAAATTTTTTTGATTTGGACCCAAATACCCCCCAATTCCCACGGCCTAAACACCCTTGGAGAGCCCATCTTCTTGCTATAAAAGCCTTGGTTCATCATCTTCATCAACTTTCTCCATTTTTCAGTTAAAAAGCTTAAGTTACATAACCTTGTTTTGTGAAGAAAGTGTGTGATTCCTTGCCCATTTCTCATTTCCAAGAGGTACACCATACTCCTCTCACTCACTCATCATCATGTTCTTCATTTAGTTTTATGTTTTAAAGCTTTGACCATCTTTTTCAATTCCTAGATCTAGAACTTTGAAAATTCATAGTAAATCATAGAAAAATCCAATGACATTGAAACCAATTTCTATGATCTTAGTATCCTCTCTATATTCAATATCCAAGAGTAGGCATCGAACAAAAAATTTCCTCCCCATTTAACCCTATGAGACCGAACCTATGTCAATAGGAAGGTTATGGATTTTGCTTCAATTTTTGTGAAGTAACACTTGATTTAGTCTTTACAATACTCATAGTTGTTGAATCTAGGAGCATGAAATCAAACCAAATTTCTACCTTTGTTTTTAAAGCTTGGCCGAATTATGTCTCATAAAAGAAAATATGTTTTGATTCAACTTTTCAAGTATGCACTTGTTTTGATTTAGTGAATGCCTTTTTTAGTTAAATCCAAGAGTTTGATGATTATGAAAATCCCTAGCCTAATTTAATGAGTGAGGCCGAAACTATAGGTTTAATGTAAAATAAGTTTTGTTTCAATTTTTGTCAGGTCATACTTGAAATCATCTCTTTAATGCCTAGGGTTATTGAATCCAAAATATTGGAAAATCAAATCAATGTCTAGGCCAATTTTTATGTCAAGGCTGAAACCTAACTCATGTGAGTTAGATGGATTTTCTACAAGTTCTTGACTTATGATTTTTGATTCCAAGAGATTAGAAACCAAATCAAACTCTAGCCCATTTTAACCATGATGGCCAAAACCCTAACTATTTGAGTTAGTGGAGTTTTTGATCTAATATTTATCTAGTGACAATTTATTATGTATCTCTTATACTCAAGGATCATTGATCCAAGAGTTTGTTAAACTTTGAGATCTCAAGCTAATTTAGCTAGTCATGACCGAAACCTTCAAGTAGGAATATGTAATTTTAATTGTTTGATTGATAATTATGTTGTGTGGTTTGTTGAAGGATAAATCTTAGTGGATTATCCTGAGTTGCACGGAGGAAACCGGATTCGAATCGGAAAGTCGTTCGTGAAACCAAAGCTTGAATCTTCAAGAGGTAAGGGGAGCTTACCTGAGGGATTTTTCTCAATAATTGTATGTGATTAGTGTGTGGTCTGTATTATTTATCTGTGGTTGTGGTTCTTGTTTAGTTTGGTTAAAGTTGTGTCGTGATACCTGTGTTACATATGCACTTAATTGTTTATTCCCAGTTATCTATTATAGTGATTTGATGCATTATCTGCCTGGGATAACTACTATGATATTGTTGTTGATTGTTGTTTGAGAAGTCTGCCAGTGGTCAGTGCCCAATCAATTAATCAGATAAAAACTTTAAGAAGCTTTAAAAATTATATTCAATGTTTAATGGAGAAAAATTGGAATATAATATTGATGGAAAATAGTATTAGGGAAAAATAACAAATGTTGTAAAATATTATTATTTTAATAATTTAACAGCGTAAGAGTGTTTTATGAGTCATAGTGAGGACGTAACCGTAAAAATATTTTAGTACTGCTAATTTTGACGTAAGAAATTGCTAAATATTAGAAAATGTTATTTTAAGAAAATAAGTTTCAAAAATAATTTTATTATGGTGTTGGAAAATTTATTTTACTAGAAAAGTCATAATTGGACTTAAAATTTTTTAAAACGTCAAACGTCGGACAATTCCGATAATATTTACGGTAGGATTACTAAAACGGTAATATTAGTTAAAATAGATAATTTTTATCAAAGCAACATTTTCATGTTCAAAATATTTATTTTATGAAAGAAAATAAATTTCAAGTGATTTTGATGATTTTGTAAAACGAATTTCTAACGTAAACGTATTTTCCGTAAAATAGTTTTATACAACGGATTATTTCTGACAACTTGGATAAGTTTCGGAAGTTTTTTTTGATTTTGTGTTTCACCGAACGAAAACAGTGTTAACGTTAAAAAGTAAACCTAGTATCCAAGACGTCGTGATACTGGCGTTCTTAAATAAAAGCACGAAGATATTTGATCTGTGTTACGTTGTTACACGTTGTAGTGTTGTTACACGTTATGATGAACGTTGTTAATAGTAATTATTGTTTTCTATCACCACGAACCTAAGACTGATTGCAATGTCTAAGGTTTTGTGATTGAGCATTCGGACTTCGTGTCCTGTGTTAACTTTAAGAAATCTATTACGTTAAAAAAAATTATGAATAGTCGTAAGCCATCTTGAGCTTCGATAAAAGAAGAATGAACACAAAGAAAAATGATGAGAACAAAATGTTTTATATGAATTCATTGACAGGCATGCCCACGTTCTATGTATGATGCCTTAATGATAGGGTATTCATACCACGTCCTATGTATGATGCCTTAAGAATATGGTATTTGTGCTACGTTGTTATGTATGGTGCCTTAATAAATAAGGTATTCCGTGCTACGTTGTTATGTATGGTGTCATGTATGGTATTCCATGCCACGTTGTGCCTAAAATACCTGGCAATCGAGCTTGATCAACTCATTTACTTGTTGGTTGGAGCTTCGGAGATTATGTATCAAAGTTAGTTGATGAATATTGAAGTGTTAATGCATTCATTTTCAAAAGATGGTGATCGGGTATGAAACCCAGTGATAGACTACTTGTTTATTGATAGAAATGTATATGTATATGTGTTTTTCTTTTGTGTCGCACATGTAGCTATTGTGTTAAATCCATATATTGACGTCTCACCCTTACAAATATATTAGGTTTATTCTAGACTACGGTAGTACTTTGGTATACTAGTACGGATGAAGCGAAGGAATTCACTAAGTCATTCGAGGACTTAACTTCTAGATGCTTGAAGAAGTATTCGTTAGTAGGAATGTCACGAGGGTATTTCAAATAACTGTCTTGTTGAGTGACCAGCTTAGAAATTCTGGTTGAGTTGTACAATTAAAAAGGTATTTAACTGTGAGATTGTAAGTTAGTCTTTGTTATAATTTTTTCTTTTGAAAATGAGACTCTTTGAGAAAACAGTGTATGTCGTGGAAACCTTGTTATGAATATGTAAAGATATTCAATATGACTTCATTAATTTAATTTGTGTATCATGTTTCTAGAGCTTTCCGTTCAAGAAAATTTTTACACCCGAGTTTTTTGTCTTATAATAAATTAATTTTCCGAAAGCAACCATCGAAATACTTTTAATTTATTTCCACACGTTTTTACGAAGTAATGCCCAAGGGGGTGTTACAGTTTAAAGTTTGATCCAATGGCTATGATATAATCTTCTCACTCTCACATAAATAAGGCCCTCTCACTTTATATGTCCCCTATATATATATATATATATATATATATATATATATATATATATATGGGATGTATTTAGTGAGAGTGCCTTTTTTATATGAGAATGAGAGGGGTAAATCTGGGTCATACAACCATACAAGGATTGTTAAGATTAAAAGTTATTTCATGGTTTTAAAATGTCACATGATCACTTAAAAAAGTCACATGACTTTGTGATTTTATCTTGATAGTTTAAAGTTTGATCAAATGGCTATAATATAATTCTCTCACTCTCACATAAAAAATACCTTCTCACTTAACCAGTGCCTTGAGAGTATTTGTTATTGTTATTAAGAGACTAAAAGAATAAATGTTCAGTTGGAAATTGATATATATAATATTGGAAAAAACTAAATAATTAGTTTTCCACTAAAACCTCCTTGTTATAGATTTCTTAACAAATACGCTTAGAAGTCTGATAAGGAAGAATTATATATAAGATTTGATTTTTGTAACTTATGCAAATTGAATATGTTAAGGAATAAAAATATATATAAATATTGTATTGGAAAAAGTATGTTTTAGATTACTTTTTTTAAACAAAATTTTTAGACTTTAAGGAATTAAATACACAACTTTAAATACAATATTTCTTTTTTCCCTTGCAAGTTGTTAAGAGCTATTAGAAAATATATTCATCTATCTCGTTATTTATCTCATTTGTTTTTATGAAAATAATGAATCTTAAATATCGAGGGCTCATTCAATTTAATAGCACAAGATAATTGGAATAAACCAATTTTAATATTTATTTATCCTATTTTGATGTAAAGTTTTAGTATGAATGAATAAAGAGATATATAAATAATGATGATAAAAGATAAGTATTATGAATGAGTAGTTATTATATATATAAAAAAAGTACAATGTCTCAAGTATTTCTATATCGATGGAGATACTTACTAAAGCACTTCAGTACTCTCTTATTTTACATGTATACGTGAAAAAGAAAAAACACTAAGTCAGGTTGTTGTTATACAAAGGGTATTCTGGATATAGAAGAAATAAACAACACTTACAATGTCTAAAACATCCACACTGAGATTACAAATCCCATAAAACGATAGCATTTGATATGCTTCATTAAATTACAATCACAATCAAGGTTAGCATTCCCATAAAAGGTTAGATTTTGATATTCTTAATTATAAAGTCACATCTTGAGGTATTGAAGGATGACTGTACTTCTTTCCCACATTTTTATGCTATATTTCTCTCAGATTGAAGGTAAATTAGAAATAGAGCTCTTGCAACAAAGATGGTGGAGATCCTTTACACATCCACACAAATCAGAAGGCCGGTAGAGTGTGTAATGCTGTAAAGTGGAATTCTGTTGAAAAAAATATAAATAGTAAAATCATGCAGTCATAGGAAAAACATTTCCTCATTGCTGGAATAAACAAAAGATGCCAATAGTAAGCAGAAACACCAAATTCCATAGACCCACTTATAATTAGAAATTGCTCAATGACAATAAAGTTTCAAAAATACAAATTTTAAGATTTTCACCAGCTCAGATGTTGTCTTGTCGGTTAACTTTACAACTGTTCAAAATGAAGTTATCACCAATTAAACAGGTATATACCTTCAAAAATAAGATGACATACTTGACTGGAAGTTGTTCTTGAAAGTGCCTGTCTCCTTGAAGAACTTCTCATAATGAGGCTTACAGTAAAGAACATATTCCATGGAGGAATAGTTGCTCATTAGAAACATAAAGATCACAAAAAATTGTGTCAAAGGTTCAAACTCAAAAACTCAGAAATCAATCCAAAAGTTGTTCAATATTACTTATAAGAACTGATTAATGTCAATACAACAATCTGATGAAGTCATACTTTATTGTTGATCAATTTTGATAACATGAACCGATTCTCTGAATATTTATTTATATTGAAGGAATTTTATATGCATGGCAGCCACTGCAGTGTCAAATAAAAGCAAGTATCTTAATTATTTAGTAAAATTTTATAAATCAAAATAGAGAACAAAAGTCTGAGATTGAATAAAAATACTAATAAGGCATTAAATCAAGAATGCAGTTGAACAAACAAATAAAAGAAACTACCTCTAATGTTCCTTTGCAATGAGAGCACCTGAAGCAAGCTTTATGGTAAGCGGCTCCATCAGCAGATAACTGATCAACTGGATAAACTGTGAAGTCAATCACAATACAGAAAATACTAAGTGGCAACTGGGGTAAGAATTTGGTTGCCAATTTTCTTCTATAGTAAAGAACTGCAACAACTACCTAGGATGAAAGAAGCACAGATATTTCATTATAAAATGTAGGAAACAAATACTAATCCTTTAGGATAAAAAGCTGCAATTAAAGGTAAGGAACATGACAATATACATGGTATGTAAAACTTTTAACAATGAAGATTGAAGTATCCTATTAGAAAACAATATTTGTTTATATCCAAATATAATCACTTCTATATCACATTCCAAATGTTCGAACATATCATTGTTATTAGGGGTGGCAAATGGATGGATTGGATAAATTTTTATGCGGATTGTAATGGATGGATTGAAAACGATCCATTAATCCATTATGATCCATTAAAAATTCATTAAAAAAAATCCAATCCATCCATGATCCATTTAATAAAATCCATCAAATCCATCCATTAACAACTTTTTTATGGATGGATATCCAATCCATCCATAAAAATTATTTTAAAAAGTAAATAATTTTATGATTATTTTAAAATAATATCTCTCTCATCCATTTACAAAAATATTTTTTAAAACTAAATAACCTTTATAGTTTTTAAAATATTTTTATAAGCAAAAAAATTAAAAATATTCTTATACGTTGTTGTATACAGCTGACTTTATATTGAAATTTATGAATCTCTTAAAACAATCTATACCGTTGAATATAGGTACTTAATTAACATATAAATACTTCTTAATTTGTTTTGGGTTATGTATAGGTCGCTCCGTACAAAAGAGTTCGAAGAGTGGCGTTTATATCTTCCATACCCAAAAATCCGTCTGGTAAAATTCTTAGGAAGGATCTCATCAAGCTCGCAACGTCTAAACTCTGAGACTTTTATTTACGAGGTTTCTATATGAGAGATGGTGAATCCTTAATAAGTTCTCTCTTTCTCTTTTTTTCCTACTCTATCTCTATCTTTACTCTCTCTACACTCTATCTCACGACCGTTTTCTATTACGACCATTTTTCTATTACAAATGGAGATTTTTTTTATTTGGTGAAAAATAATATGAAAAAATAAATTGGTTTTGAAATGGATAAAAGTTGATCCATTACATTTTTGATTGTTGGTCCAATGGATTTTAAAAAATATTGGATGGATCATAAACCATCCACTAAAATAATAATTCAATCCATCCAATCCATTTATATTATTTTTTATAAATGGATGGATTGGATGGATTTTCTAATGGATGGAATGGATGGATGGTGGATAAATGGATCATTTTGCCACCCCTAATTGTTATCATATCAAATCCATTACTCCTGACAGTCCACAGGGAATCCCAAAGTCCAAACATCATTGCAACTTCTCTAATATTATCATCAGATCAAACTTCATCATTATATTAGATTGAAAAAAGTTAGAAACTACACTATAAATTCTCTCTAACTTTCTGAAACCAAAGATGGATGAGCTCACCATTAATATCAAAAGAGAAGAAAGCCAAAAAAAGAAACACATAAGTATTGCAGTATTTGTAACAAATTTGAAAATAATTGTTAGAATATATCAAATGGTTGACATTTAAAGCTTTACAAATAACTTGGAACCATAATATTAACATCATATTGTATCTAGCTAAGAAGGCATATGCAATGACTTAGGTGCAACACCATCAATTATGTTTTCCTACAATATAAGAGACAGAGACCAAAATGAACTTAAAGTATAATTATGAAACAAAAATTAAATAACCATTCAATGAGACAATAATTCCATGTTTGATATTTTTAACATGAAAATGTAGCTTTCATGGCTAAAGTCCTCAATTCTTCAAGACATACAACAGAGTGAAGAGACTTACCCCATGTCTAGCACTACATTCTTCCAAAGGCCACTCCCTGACTTCTCATTTGATGTATTTTTTTATTTCACTTGCTAATACTTTCTTTAATTTTTAATTGAAATCTTCGTTTCTAAACTTAAATACACATGATGAACAATAGAATCAGGGAGAAAATTATAAAATCAGTTTTATGGTGCAGAAAATACAGCAAACTTATCATTACAAAAACCAAAATCCATAGTGCAGAACTTGATAGTATCAGCTCAATGAAGAGTGGTTACAACTGAGGTGATAGAACTGTGAGTTATATTATACTGATACTAAATAGAATAAAAGTGAAACCAAGATGATTCATAAAAAGTAAGACACGGACATTTAACAAATATAAGAAAGCAAAAGTTCATACATCATAATTACAAAAAATGCTACCAACCATCATTCAGAAGGTTACACAATTATTCATCAAAAGACTGAAAACTATATAAACCCAACAAAATATTTCTTTCCACTTTGCAGCCACTTCCAATTTTTGCCATGCTTCATTTCTGTCTAGCCAAATATTTGAAAGGACCTTCAACTTCAGTTAGTACCCTGAGTAACTATCCTGACAGAAGCGACACTAAGTGTGGTTTCATTAGGACCGTATATGAACCATATTGTACCAAGTTGATATCATTTGGTTGGTAAAAAGGCACTTTAAAAGGCTCCGATTAGAGGTTAGAAGTTGCAATCTTCTCTCAGGATTCAAGGGCATGGAGAAGAAGTTCTGCAACTTTTCAATGATATGCTAGCTGAAGATGTAAAGGTATATGATATTACCTATGTATCTTTATTGTCGACCTATAGCCATTTAGATCTAGTGAGCAATATGCCTGTACAGCCTGATGCATCCATTTTTGGTGCTTGTAGAATATGCAATGAAAAGCATCAATATGCAGTGCTTTATTTCTCATTGTGTTAATAAATCTTTCACGGATATGAAATATTTAGTAGAAGTACCTATGTATAAACTCTTGTTAGTTGAGAACCATGAACATCTTGTTTTGATGCATGTTTTAAATCCACCTATTTTAAAAATCATTTAAGCTTTAGTTTTATTAGCAAGTGGAATATCTGCAGCTAGCCAGCAAGTGAATTAAGAATACATTGTCTCACCATTTCACTTATATCATTAGACCTAAAGATAATGACACAAAGAAATTTGACAAAACATGGAGAAGATTCAAACAGATTAGAAATATCCCTTATCCAAGGGTAACCATTCACACCCAAAAATGTCAAGGCCGTAATGTCTGAGTTAGGTGAAGTTTAAAAGAAACATAAGAAAGAAGATGAAGCAAATCATCACATGTTCAACTTTTTCAATGTGGTCATTCTCTCCTTCTGTCAAACAAACAATCATCTTAATTGAAAATCTAAATAATTCCTTTCTATTACTTTGATTTTAGATTCCTGATAATCAAACAAACATAAGTTGCAAATCTAGCTAAAAAATTAAAAGAAAAGACTGAATTCTTGCAATTGCATTACCAGAACATTAACTGTAACAAAAAATATTTCAAGGTTCCAGATAGAATGAAAATATAGCCAACACCCTCGCATTCCAAAATATCAGCATATCAAGTTTGCTAAATAGAATATATAACAGTAGTATTCCAATTGCATATTGCATATGATAGAAATTCCAGATTCATTAAGAAAATAGGCAATTCAAAAACACGTACAAATGGAAGACAAATTAAAAGAGCACGATAATGTACCAACTATTGGTGTGCAAAGTCATGACCAAGGTTTTCACCAATGAAAGTACTGCAGAGATGGAAGCTAGGTTTCCATAGTTTCTTCTAAAGACCGAAGGTGCTTACATATTGACATAGTCATCTAAAGGGTTCACACTAAAGAGTTTAAGGTATTTTATTGCAGGTTCATCGTGTTTCTTTCCATAAAATATAGTAGACAATAGGTATCCATAAAAAAAGCATAAGATTATGTCACATCTAGTAGCTTATGGTTGATTTAGTGTGGCTAGCACCTAAAGGCCATAAATAACAATAATTACATATTGCCAAAAGGCCTAAAAAGTCAAACACGCCAATTACATATTTATCAGAGATAAAATAGGAATGTCAGATAGTGATATGTTTCTTTTACAACTGAGATTCTACATCTCACATATACCTTTAGCTGCATGCTTTATGGCTCAGAATGGACCACCGCTCTTTGTACTCACGTCATAGGTCCCAACCAAGTGCCATCTATAATAAATATAAATCAAAAAAAGAAGAAGAAAAAAGTCACAAACCAGTAAAGCATTCTACATAGTCAGAATCGTAAAAAACTGATGATGATTCAATAATAAGGAGCAAAGTACATACCCTAAACCCCTAAGCAAAGTAGAAGAGCAGGAAATTTTTTGACATTAGAACAAACCCTATTGTGACTGACCAGTCACAAAAGAAAAAATGACAAAAAATTCCGTAACATTACCGTTCAAAGTAATATGTATCATGTTGTGAACTTGGATGTATTAGTCTATAAGTATTTAGCTAAGATAGCCAAACTATATTAATAGTTTCCTGGACATTTGTTTTTATGAATTTGTTAATGTACTATATTGTTCATTGTTCATTACAGCCAAAAGCAATGCAATTATAGATGTCATTTACATAGCAACTAAAAATATGAAGACCAAGCACTCCTTAACAGAGAAAAGCAGAAAAAAAAATTTAGAAGGCTGGTATAAGGAGTAAAATAGTACTCTTTGGGTAACGCGCCAAATAGCTTAAGTCTATATTGACCATAATATAAAGATTCCTCCAATTGTATTATTTATTAGGAACTACAGTCAAATGCAAGCCAGGGTGTTGAAACTATTTCCTCATAGCTGGCTATCCTTCTTTCTAATAGCTTAAAAATATGCTTCTACATGGCTTAACCGATAGGGATAGTAATTTCAAACTTTCATCAATAGTACCAACATAAAAATACAAGACAGTGACAAATCAAATATTTTGAACCTTTATTTGTTATTATAAAAAAATCACAAAACACTTAACTCCATTAACTTAGAGTTTCAGCTCAGCTAAGTCACAAAATAATGATAAAAGAGAACCTCAAACTGGATATATTTTTTCAAATTTGTGTGGAAAGGCTTCATATCAAGCCATAGTGATTAGTAACAATCTGACACCCTAAAGGCTTCATATCTAGCAAATCGCAACCAGAAGAGAGAGTCAGAGAGTGAGAGATGTGACATTATGTTCTAGAAACGAAGCTACAATCTCGAACCTACCGTCTGATTGAGAACCGAACATTGAGACGGTGGTTGTCTCCTGACCTGGGTGTTGGTCTCGAAATCCCGCTCATATCCATCATTGGTAGAGCTGCAAAAAAAATATCAATGGAGGAAGAGATGAATGTAAGGAAAACGTTCAATGGGAGAAGAGAGGGACGAAGATGTTAAAAAAATTGCAGAGAAGAGAAGGGAGAAACAAAGATGTAAGAAAAATGCAACTGGAGAAGAAAATGGGTTTTTTGCTTAATGGAGATTGGAGAGAGAAAATGTCTCTGGGTGATGAGGAGAAAGTCGGACTGAGCATTTGAAAAATTTGTGCCCTGCACGTCTGTCTGAGATTAGAGAGAATTGAATTTGGAAATTCAAAAAAGCAACTCATCCCTCCAAAATATGGCCTATAGTGACAAAACATTACTTTTACACTCAAATCCCTCCAAAATTGCCAATTATGACAAATAAATCAAGATTAGTTCTCCAAACAATCTCTCACGAGTTAACACGTGTAAAAACTTTTTCGAATGGTTACGTCCAATTGTATATTTCTATGATGGGTTGGACTATGGTGCACCACCCATATTTTACACCACCCACTACACCACCCATGTAGCAAATTTTGGGCCAATCAAATTGCCACATAGGTTGGTCAAAATTTCAAACTTTCTAGTTGTATTATACTGTAGTCAAACTATATGAATACAATATATTGTAGTATAATATATGTGCTTTTGGTATTTACAAATTTAACTCATATTAAAATAATATTTTTTGATTAAAAAAACTGATTATATTGCGAAATATTATTGACAACGAACATTATTTTAATTCATATTAAAATATTATTTTACAATATAATCAATTTTTTTAATAAAAAAACATTATTTTAATATGGGTTAAATTTGCGAATACAAAAAATACATATACTATACTATAATATATTGTATTCATATAGTTTGCCTACAGTTTGAAATTTTGACCAAACTCATGTGACAATTTTATTGGTCCAAAATTTACCACATATAAATGATGTAGTAGGTAATATAAAATATAGGTGGTGCACCTTAACCCAACCCATGTATGTTGCTTATAAAAAAGATACCAAATTCTCATTTTACCGGGGGCATCCAAAATATGAAGGACGGCCATGCGCTATTGGTTGAGTCCCTCATCATTCTGTCGAGTCTCCTATGGAAATTAGAGAAATACTTGATGGACACAACCTTAGCACTTCATCTCTGAACACATCCAATAAAATTATGCCAACATATTAATTGGTGAGACCCACTGACCCAAATAACAAAACTCTTCCACTCGGACTCTCACCGTTCCCTCCTCTCTCTATTTGGACTCCCCCCTCACCATTGTTGCACACAGCAGCTTAGCTGCTATCTCTTCCAACCCAGAAATTATCCCAGGTGGGTAAATCTTTTAAACATTTGAACTGTTTTTAGTGTGAAGTCCCTGCGGAGAACTGGAGAACTTCATTTGATTTCACCTCTAATTTCAAATAATCCAATTCACCTCTAATCAATGTGTGTATAAATTAGATACAAAGAGATGAAAAAAAGAGGAAACATTTCCTTCTACAAAAGCCTAAATTTAATTGTTTGGTTAGTAAAGGAAATAATAAACAAATAAAAATTAAGAAGGAAGAGGAAGATGACATACAATAAACAGGCGGAGGACTAATATTACAGAGCCAAATGCTAATTGACACAAAATTTCATACATCTACGGCGACACCGTATGATGCATGTGATCAGAACAGACACTGCAATCAGATCTTGTATGATCCTTTTTTTAAAAAAAATTATTATTTTTTGATTAAGTATGTGTAAATATATGGTGAATCGGATATAAATATCTGGTGAATTCAGTTCATTATCTGATGAATGGGTTTTTTTGAGAAATAATTTTTTGGATTAAGTATGTGCAAATATATGGTGAATCCGGTATAAATATCTGGTGAATTCAGATCAATATCTGGTGAATAGGTTTTTTTGAGAAATAAAGTTTGTGGTTAAGTATGTACAAATATATGGTGAATCAGGTATAAATATCTGATGAATTCAGTTTATTATCTGGTGAATGTGTTTTTTTTTTATAAATAAATTTTTTGGTTAAGTATGTGTAAATATCTGGTGAATGAGTTTTTTTGAGAAATAAATTTTTTGGTTAAGTATGTGCAAATATCTGGTAAATCATGTACAAATATCTGGTGAATTTTGTTCATTATCTGGTGAATCTATTTTTTTTATAAATAAAGTTTTTGGTTAAGTATGTGAATCAGGTACAAATATTTGGTGAATCGGGTACAAATATCTGGTGAATTCAGTTCATTATCTGGTGAATGAGTTTTTTTGAGAAATAATTTTTTTGGTTAAGTATGTGCAAATATCTGGTGAATCAGGTATAAATATCTGATGAATTCAGTTCATTATCTGATGAATACGGTTTTTTGAGAAATAAATTTTTTGGTTAAGTATGTGCAAATATCTGATGAATCATGTACAAATATCTGGTGAATTCAGTTCATTATCTGGTGAATGAGTTTTTTTAGAAATAAAATTTTTATTTTTTTAAAAAGGTCAAAATTAAAGAAAAAAGTACTGCTACAATAGCGCTACAGTGCGCTGATATAGCAGATGTCGCGCATGATGTCAAATTTCAGTGTCTCTATTACATGTCCAAATCTGTTACATCAATCCAGAAAGATGTATCTTTTTCTTTTACCTTCTTTTTTTCTCAGGTTTCAATTATAAAGTGTCACCGAAGTGTTCTGAAAATTTCATTTTTAGGTCACTCTTTAGGTGGCTTGTGAGAAATGTACCAAGCTTTAAAGACTCGATGAAATTTTATCTGGGGATTGAACATTGAGAATCTGAATTCAAATTAAGAATGCCATGAAAGGAAATTTAATAAAAAATTGCAGAAGCAACATAATGTGTTGGCACATCAAGGATGATGTGGTAGGGTTGTGTTCATGCAAGTGTTTCTTTTGAAATGAGATTACTCTTTGGCTGTTTTGTTTTTTTTTTTTTTTTTTGCTTTTTGATCAAATTGGGTTCCTTTTAGAAACTATTTACCAGTTTAGGGTTATTCTGAAACTATTTATCAATGGGGGGTCCTTTTGGACACGTGGCATATTTTATTTTTTTTTCACTCTGACCGGTCAAAGGCGCCTTTGGCGCCTACCACTTTAAAAAAAAAAAAGACAAAAGGTAGGCACCACTGCAGATGGCGCCTTCAAAGGCGCCAGGCGCAGTGGCGCCTCCCCTACAATGCGCCACGTGGCACTGCAGGGGACGCCCCTCCCCAACCAAAACCAAAAATTGGACTCCTACAATTTTAAAGGAACAACGCTACAAAAAATTTCATACTATAAGTATAGGGAGTAAAGATGACATTAATGATAAAGTATCTATTTAAAACAACAAGAGGCAATAAAAAAATCCCGTAATAATGAGTAGCAAATAATATCACATGAGGCATAAAAAAATAATAAAGAATAACAATTTACACCAATAAATATTCATCGATTATTACAAGTAGTAAACATCATGGCAAACTTATTAGGTAATTTTTTTATTGCCTCTTGTTGTTTTAAATAGATATTTTATTAGTAATGTCATCGTTACTCCTGATACTTATAGTATAATTTTTTTTGTCGCGTTGTTCCTTTAAAATTGCATGTGATTTTCTTTTAATTCTTATAAGGTAAATTTTTTTTTACTACTGCAATAATTGATGAATATTTATTGGTGTAAATTTTTATTGCTATTATTTTTTTATGCCTCCTGTGATATTATTTGCTACTCATTATTACGGGATTTTTTATTGCCTCTTGTTGTTTTAAATAGATACTTTATCATTAATGTCATCGTTACTCCCCATACTTATAGTATAATTTTTTTGTAGTGTTGTTCCTTTAAAATTGTAGCGTTGTTCTTTTAAAATTGCAAGTGTCCAATTTTTGGTTTTGGTTGGGGTTGGGGTTTTGGGGGGTGGGGGGGGGGGGGGGGATGGTGCCACGTGCGAGCTGCAGGACGTGCCTGGCGCCTTTGAAGGTGCCATATGTAGTAGCGCCTACCTTTTGTCTTTTTTTAAAAAAAAAGTGGTAGGTGTCAGTCTGACTGGCGCCTTTGACCCGTCAGAGTGAAAGAAAAAAAGAATATGCCACGTGTCTAAAAGGACCCCCATTGGTAAATAGTTTCAGAATAACCCTAAACTGGTAAATAATTTCTAAAAGGAACTCAGTTTGATCAAAAAGCCATTTTTTTCTGCATCCTTGTGGTCCTGTTTGTCATCTAGCTCGTCAAGTTCAAGTGCTAGGCACTAGGAGTTGGCAATGGCATGGTTTAAAATAAGGGGTTAGGCTATGATGCACCACCCATATTTTACACTATCCACTATATCATACATGTGACAAATTTTGGCCCAATTAAATTGCCACATAGGTTGGTCAAATTTTCAAACTTTCTAGTTGTATTATACTGTAGTCAAACTATATGAATACAATATATTATAGTATAATATATGTGTTTTTTGTATTTACAAATTTAACTCATATTAAAATAATATTTTTTGATTAAAAAAATTGATTATATTACAAAATATTATTAACAACCAACATTATTTTAATTCATATTAAAATATTATTTTGCAATATAATCAGTTTTTTTAATAAAAAACATTATTTTAATATGGGTTAAATTTACTTAATACAAAGAGTACATATACTATACTACAATATATTGTATTCATATATTTGACTACAGTAGAAATACAACTAGAAAGTTTGAAATTTTGACCAAACCCATGTGGCAATTTGATTGATCCAAAATTTACCACATATGGGTGGTGTAGTGGGTGGTGCAAATATGGGTGGTACACCTTAGCCCAACCCCACATACATATGTGTGTGCGTGCTTGTGAGATGTAAAAAACTAGTCATTAATTGTTTTAATACAACCTCAAGTGAAATAAAATATTATCGAATAAAATGAAAATATTATAGTATCAAATTACAATAGATTATAGCAAAAATAGTGGTTTGATTCCAATCATTAAAACCTCCATTTGCTAAGTGATTTGTTCTATGGCTTGTACTAAATAACTTACAGCACAAACAAAAACCTCTTTCTAATTCTTTCTATCTTAGTTCTTCTCCATCAGAACAATAATGAATGTACGTAACATAATGACAAGAAGTGCCTAACAAGATACCTAGTCGGCCGGTAACGTTAGAATGAGAGACAAAACAATGAGTTTCGCTTTCTAATTCAACAAAGAAGGAATATGAGAGTGGTCTCAAAACAGAATTTCGATTTTTTAGAATTCAATAATATATTAATTTTCTAATAATTTTTTTTATATTGTATATTATACATCTAATTAAAATATAATATCAATTATAAACATGTTTGTCTATTCTCACTTCTAGGGTTGTCGTCTTGGTATTTCCTCCAAGTCCCCATACCCGGGTATCATGGGTCGGGCTCTGCCCATGACAGGAACAGCTCGAATACTATATACATTGTATAGTCTCTAAGGATATGTTGCAAATTTTTATATAATGTGTCTTCTCTTAAAGAAGTTTTTTTTTTTCTTTCTCAAGTTCAAGTATGTACGGATACATAGATACTAACACTTTATTTGATTGTAAGAGAGAAAGTGAGAGGAAAGAAAGTGGGCAGAAACAAAAGGGAAAGTTGTTTGGTTGGAAAGAAAATGAAAGGGAAAAAAAAACTAAATTTTTTCTCTCTTCTTGTTTGCTTGAGAAGAAAGTGAGAGCAAAAAAAATATTTATAAATTGAAACAAATAACCTTAATTAAAATAGGTTGTAATAAATAGAAAAGGAATATAATCCCAAGAGGTTGGTCTAGTGGAGCATGTGGTCTCCAGATTCGACATGTTGTAGATTGAGCCCCACTAATCTCCTTTGGAGAAAGGTAAATGTAAATCTTTTTGTAAATACTCATAAAACCCATAGGTTTTCAATGTCTTAGATCGGGTTACCATACCCTCACCCTAAATTTTACTTTTATAAAAAAAAACTAGAAAAAGAATATAAAGCATACTTTCACTAATACATAAAATAAAATAAACAGTCAATTAGAACCCAAGATAAATGCTTACACAAAAAAAAAAAAAAACCCAAGATAAATTTAAAAAATATATCATTTATAAAAAAATCAAATTATTGAAAAAATAATTTTGGTTTGAGGAGAAATTCTTGTTTTAACATCTTGACTAATGCAATGAAAAGTTTATAGTCACGTTATTCTTTAAAAATCAGTTGTAGCTTAATTTATTTTATTTTAAAAAAAGTCTAATAGAATTTGGGTTTTTTTTAAGTTGCAAAAGAGAATTTGATTTTTTTTTTCATTTTTTAATTGTAACACATATAAAACTAACTTCTCCAAACACTAAGCAGATCGACAACTTTTAAAAAAACAATAAGAATCATATACTTGGAAAATAAATTAGCATACATACATAGATTAATACAAAAAAGAGAAAATGATACTAGATAACATCCTCAAAACAATTTGTCAAAAAAAAAAAAATCCTCAAAACAATGTTACTTCCTACACCAAAACTACTACAATTTGTTGGGTAACATTTTTGGCAATAGATAGTCATGATAATTTCCATCGACATCCGGGGCCACGATGGCGTGGCCCGAATACCCTCATGCAGGCCGACATCATCCTCATCATCGACTCATCGGCCACGCCGTAGTAGACCCAGTTGCATCAACCATCCTCTCCCCGCCGACGAAGACAACCACTCGGCTCTAGCTTTGTCCGTGGCTGTCATAACCTCGTCGAGTCACATCATCGCATCCATGAATACGCCGCCATGATCCACACCAAGGTCGAGGCCAACACCGACAAAAGCCCATTTTGTGCAGATCTGAAATGCGGAGAGGGCGGAGGTTTTCTAGGGAGCGAACCAAGCTTCGATCTTGAGTTTCGTCTTTACGTTCTCGTCGGTGATGAGCAAACCAAAATTTTAATTTCAATGAAGAAATTGTTGAAAAAAACAGAGATAAGGAGAAAGACATAACAATGGAGAAAGAGAATACAAGACTTTTTAATTTTTAATTTTTGTTATTCCTATTTCTTAAATTATTATCTGTCATTGGAAACATTTTTGATTTTGGGGTTTTTGTTCAAGAAGTGTTCACCTTTCATGTTTCTGTTACTTGTGCAAAGGAGTGAGTGAGGGAGGTGTGGTGAATCTTCTGAATAACGATACCAACGATGACCCACGACACCATCGGAACGAAGGAGACGAGGAGAGGAGAGCAGTGAGAAGCAAATGGCGAGGATATGGAATGAATGGCGCCGCAAAGGAAAAATGATTGAAGGATTAGAAAATAATTTTTTTTTTCAAAAGAGCCCCTGCCCATGATGAGAGACTTTGTCTAGTCTCTCACCCTAGAATTTGCCAGGGTTACATTGGCTAACTGCGTAACTGACGTGATGGGATTTGTTCTATTAATGGGATTTATTCGGATTAATGGGATTTTTTCTTACTTGACATGTGATTTTGCACCCTTGATTTTGCTATCCATTTGGCTTTATTTTTTTAAAATTAATGATCACCTTTAACGTTACTTTTATACCTAATAATGGTTCAATGACTTTTCTCTTATTCCCGGCACATGCATGAATGACAATAGAACATTTGCTTAGTATTGATTCAAATCTCTAATGAATTGGCCCAACAAATACAAACGCCCTTGCACCATTTAAATGGCAGTAAATAAATGCAAACCAATGACTCTTCGGTTGACAAAACATGCATGCAAAAATGCTAGTTATTCACACCTAATATCAGGCTTTGCACTATTACTCCTTGCGGTTAAATTTTAATTATCCATTACTTCCGAAGTTAAATCGTTTTACTTTAACGTGATATAATTTTCATGTGGTTTTTTATGCTCATTAACATTTGGATTTTAATATTTTGAAATGCTACAAAATTCATCAAACCCGACCAACAACGTCGGCACAAGGATATAAAAGCCGAGCTCAAGCTCGCACATTATCAAGACCTACAAGACTGATGTTTATCCTGGCATATTAAAGATTTATTTATTTAGCCCAATATATAACATCGGCACAGATCACCAATATTTCTTGGTAATCCCGAGGTGGCGGTTGACAATTGTTTAAGCTAGGTATTCTCCGGTACACTCGGGGTGACGACTGACCACTTTTTAAGCCCGATATATTACATCGGCATTGTCACCAATATTCTCCAGTACACTCGGGGTGACGAGTGACCACTTTTTAAGCTTGATATATTACATCGACACTGTCGCCAATATTCATCGATCTGCCCGGGATGACGGTTGACCCTTTCTAAAGCCCGATATATTACATCGGCACTTTCGCCAATATTCTTCGTTAAACCTGGGGTGACGAGTGACCACTTGTAAAGCCCGATACATTACGCCAGCCTTGTATGCTTGATATTCCTTGGTCTGCCCAGGGTGACGATTGACCCTTTCTAAAGCCCGATATATTATATCGGCATTGTCGCCAATATTCCTCGGTTTGTCCGGGGTGACGGTTGACCCTTTCTAAAGCCCGATATATTACATCGGCACTTCACCAATATTCCTCGGTCTTCCCGGGGTGACGGTTGATCCTCTTTAAAGCCCGATTTAATTACGCCGGACTTGCGTCGACTATATTTTCGGTTTGCACGGGAGACGACTTGACCTTTTTTCAAGCATGATCTTTATCTCAGCACATCAAGGACATATTAAGTCCGATCTTTATCTCGACACATTGAAGACTTATTATATTAAGCCTAATCTTTACCTCAGCTGCGAAGACTTATTATATTATGTCCGACTATTAACTAAGGCCCAACCATGTTATACATATATCATGGAAGATAGCTTTTGTTAAGTCTCTAAAATGTTTGATGTGCATTTCCCTAAGTTTTGATGAAAACTAAACATTGGTTAATGATTTAATTAACCTTCATATTGGTTGCTAACCTATCTATCGTGTGTGCAGATTAAATAAGAGAATCAAGCGCCCGACATTTGTAGTGATTGAGCGCACGTCCAAAACACAAGAGATAGAAACTTGCGTCCACCAAAATGATGAAAGCAGCGTCTACTAACGTGGCATTTGCAGTAGCGTCCATCAAAGTATCATAACGATAGCGTCCATTAAAGTATCGAACAAGCGTCCATTAAAGTATCGAATAGCGTCCATCAAAGTATCGAGAATAGCCCCAGTCCATTGAGGTATCGGAATGGCTCGTCCAACGACGTGGCATTTGGAGCTCGATCCATTGAGTATCAGAATGGTCCGTCCAATGATGTGTGACCGGCTGTCGCCACGCCGCCAAAAAGAACGAGCGATTATAAAATAATGCAAGGTATAGTGCGACAACTCAGTATCGTCTCTCGAGGACTCTTTAGTTGTTGTTATTATTAAAGAAAATTAGTAAAAGTTAGAAATGGGGTTTTGAGATTAAAACTAAATTAACAAAACAAATCAAAAACGAGAGAAAAGAAACAAAGCAGTTTAAGAAAATAGCAAATAAACAAAAGCGATTAACCCATTGTTCTCGATTTCCCACTATCATTGGTTCATGCAAATCCTAAGCAGATACTAATCCTCCCCCAGGTTGCGTGCAACGGTTAACAAGCGAAACCACTACTACGGATATATGTTCCTATTCCCGAATTAAACAAACGGGGTTAAGCCCTCATGAACTAAACGAACATGAATGAACACACGCGAATTAAACAAACGCGATTAAGTATAGGAACATAACATCACAGAAATGAATCAATACAACACTATACACTCCGAATTAAACAAACAGAAATGTATAGTATTGCATTGAAAAGAGAAAAGCAACTAAACAAGGAATACAGACCTCAAGTGTTAATGGAAACCAATCCCGATGATTAATCTAGGAGACTAGCTCTCCATTACAAAAGTAAAACACAAAACTAAGAAAAACAAAAGACTAACAAACTCAGAAACTAGCCAAAACTGGCTAATTCTGACTACCTAAAAAACTAGCTCTTTTATCATTCTGCCATAGAGCAGTTTATATACAAATTCTGGAATCCAAGTCCTCGCGAGGCGAAGCACTTCTCGCGAGGCGAATTATGCGAAAGGTCTGCAACTCTTGGTCTTCTCGCGAGGCGAGCATATCATTCGCGAGGCGAACTCTTCAAATTCCAAATCGTAATGCTGCGTGGCCTTCAACATGGGTAAACGTGATGCTCTCGACTTCGGGTACTGCGAGGCGAGTCCTCCTTCTGGGCGAGACAGAAAGTTTTGCAATTTTCAGGAACAGTACCTTAAGTTCGTGGGTAACAGTCTTCATGCAGGGAAACTCCAATTATTCCTTTTATTTACACGAAAATAAGAAAATATAATAAGTATTTTATTTAACTCTAAATCAACCAAATTAACTTAAAAACAATTTACTGAGACTCAAAATACTACTTAAGGACAATAAAGTCTAATTTGGTTGGAAATGATATAAAATTAGCACAAAGCCAAGGTCTTTACTAGTTATAAAACCAGTCAAAAAGAGGCTCATCAAAATACCCCAAACTTAAACTTTGCTTGTCCCCAAGCAAACTACACTCAAAAACTTAAAAAGACTCAAGACCTGGCAAGCTCAAAAGATTCAATCAACTTTCGCATAAATTTCAAGCAATTTATCAAAATATTTTTTTCAATGTTCCCCTTTCAAAACAATACAACCCCACATTCATTTATTCTAAATCAGTTGAGAAATTAATCATTGGACAATCGAGAAATCTAAGCAGGGGGTCTAAGTTACACCACAAGAGAGAGATCACCAAATTCAAACAAATCGCCTTCCTCACAAGGGAAATTTGTGTTCACTCGTCACTCAATTTTGTCGGCAATCAACAATTCACTCGGTTTTCACTTTTAAGAGCACTTCCCATAAATTTGATTTTCATCTCAAAATGATTCTCCGTGAGAAAACATGCAAGCAACATCAAAAGGTCTTTTATGGGTTGTAATGGGCCTGGCTAAGGGTATGATATACAAAGGAACTAGGGTGAAGACCACTGGAACTAAGAGAGCATGAACATTATTTACACTTTGAATTTAAATCAAGTTCCTTTTTCATTTTTCTTTATGCCTTGGGGTGGCTACAACCTTTTATTTCAACACTTTTTTTTTTTCTCTTTTATTTTTCATCATTTTTACACTTTTTTTTTTCTTTTCTTTTTATTTTTTTTTTTTTACTTTTTTTCTTTTTCTTTTCCCAATCCCAACAACATATTACACCTTGCAGCCACCCCAAACTTAGTTTCTTGCACCCATTCTAAGATTACATGCTCTCCTAATCCTAAGATCGGGTTAACATGGTTTTCCAGTTTTTGGGCTTATAACATTAGGTTATCAAGAACTAACATGCTAATAGGCTCAAAAGGGCAAACTAGGGAACATGCATTAGGAATTGGTTTATTCAGCCAAGTAGTTATTTACAAAGAAAATGCCTAAATCATTTGCTACACACATATAATCATGCAAATCAAAAAGAGATTCAATCAAATTCGGGAAAGTGCAACTTAAAAGAGATTTTAACACAGTCAAAAACATGTTGGAGGCTCAAAACCTCACTGGACATTATTTGCAAATTGTTTGAACAGAGATACTATCCCTAGTGTGTGCTTCCTATCACCCCAAACTTATCATAAGTCATGCCATCATAATAAAAATCTCAAAGTTCAGTTTTCAATCAGCATTGGGATCATTTTTCAAAAATTTTTCAAATCCTAGGGGTAAGCAGTCAACACTATCATGCAATCCATCTATGAAAATTCAATCAAATCCATCAAACTTGCCAATACCGGACTCAACACAACTCCTGAGCTTCTCAAATTATTCAGGAGCTTTATTAAAAACAAAACGAAATAAAGCAAGGAAAAGAAAATTAAAAAGAAGAAAGGGTTAAGAAAACTCATTGAAGGCGGTTCCACCAGGATCCATTGCTTGTAGCATAAGGCCCACGTGGTAGCCAAAGGACTGAATTCATTTCAAGCCTCCCTAACTTGCACCTTGATGCGGAGGTGAGCACTTGACACTTATAATAACTCCACCCGGTCGGGACTTCTTACTACCTCTCTCGGGTCACGGTGACCTCCTTCTCAATAAAGTCTCCCCAATAGAAGTGGGGCTCAACCTCTTGGATTGGCCATGGTGCAAAATCCAAGGGCTTAAACTCCATCACTTGGTTCCCTCGGGGGGGGTAGCTGCTCAATGGTTAGTGTATTTGGAACTTGCTGAACAATCGGTATCACTCTCACTATCATCCTGCAAAATAGAGTCAAACTAGCCACAAACAAAGACACGGGTTAGTGTCGTTACAGTTAGTACATGTAGTAAAAGAAACGAGTTAGTAAATGTCCGATTGTGCTGGACTTTCTGCACACGGTTCATCCACCCCATCATTTCACTTGCATCTAAAACCAAAGATTCTTTTTTCTTTATCCTCAAGACACGGTGGAGCAGATATCCTCTTGATCCTCCCTGATCCTCATTTTCTTTGTTTCCTTTCAAGTATAAACCGCATAACAGTGTATACACAAAGCAGTACCATCACAATAACAATCATTAGAATCAGGGATTCCCACATAATTCATCATCATGAAATATCATCATCGAATTATCATCAAAAGTATTTTTCAGGAATAACCATCGTGAATCCTTATGTTCCTCAAGGGTGTGGAGTTAGCATTGCGGTAGGAGTTGGCGGTAACTTGATCAATTGGAGCCCACAACTTTTGAGATTCAGCTTGGTCCCTCTGTTGGGCTTCAAGATTACTTGCCTCCATTGCCTCCATCCTCTGTTTGAAATTCAAGATTGTATGCTTCACGTTTGTGCAGCCATTTGTTGTAGCATTTCTTCCAACCCAGTTGGGCTAGAGTAAAGTCAGGCTGGTATTGGCGGCTTCTGCCATCCGTTGATTGTTCTCGGCCATCTGTTGTATCATAGAAGCAATCATCCAGTACGCCTTGATCTCCAACCCATTGGCTAGGATAAGCATTCATTCGGTCATATCAAAACCATTGCTATACTCATAATTTCAGCAAAATTAGGATAATTTTTGCATGGTGGTGGTTCTGATAAACATTAGGCAAATACCATACATGTAATTATCCATGGGGGGAAAATAAAATTCTGAGACCGGACAAAGCAGACAAAACTAATTAGCAAAGCAAAAAGGTTTTTTTTTTTTTTTTTTTAAAAATTATTTTATGCTAATAACAACAAACCCAGTCCCCACGGCGCCAATTTTTGACCGTCTTTGTCACCACGAGCCAAAAAACGAGCGATTATAAAATAATGCAAGTATAGTGCGACAACTCGAGTATCGTCTCTCAAGGACTCTTTAGTTGTTGTTATTATTATGAGAAAATTAGTAAAAGTTAGAAATGGGGTTTGGAGATTAAAACTAAATTAACAAAACAAATCAAAAACAGAGAAAAGAAAAAAGCAATTTAAGAAAATAGCAAATAAACAAAAGCGATTAACCTCATCTTTCTCGGTTTCCCACTATCATTGGTTCATGCAAATCCTAAGCGAGATACTAATCCCCCTCCGGTTTAGCAACAAGTTAACAAACGAAACCACTACTACGGATATATGTTCCTATTCCAAGATTAAACAAGCGGGGTTAAGCCCTCATGAACTAAACGAACACGAATGAACACCGCCTGAATTAAACAAACGCGATTAAGTATAGGAACATAACATCACGAAATGAATCAATACAACACTATACACTCCCGAATTAAACAAACAGAAATGTATAGTATTGCATTGAAAAGAGAAAAGCAACTAAACAAGGAATACAGACCTCAGTGTTAATGGAAACCAATCCCGATAGATTAATCTAGGAGACTAACTCTCCATTACAAAAGTAAAACACAAAACTAAGAAAAACAAAAGTCTAACAAACCTCGAAACTAGCCAAAATCAAGCTACTCGACTACCTAAAAACTAGCTAGCTTATCATTCTGCCATGAGGCAGTTTATATACAAATTGCGGAATCCAAGTCCTCGCGAGGCGAAGCACTCGCGAGGCGAATTATGCGAAAGGTCTGCAGCTCTTGGTATTCTCGCTGTGGCGAAGCATATATTCGCGAGGCGAACTCTTCAAATTCCCATTTATCGCTGCCTCTTCTTCAACACGGGTAAACCGTGATGCCTCTCGACTTCGGTGCTCGCGAGGCGAGTCCTCCTCGTGGGCGAGGCAGAAAGTTTTGCAATTTTCTGGAACAGTCTGACTTCGGGAGGCGAAACAGTCTTCTCATGGGCGAAACTCAATTATTCCTTTTTATTTACACGAAAATAAGAAAATATAATAAGTATTTTATTTAACTCTAAATCAACCAAATTAACTTAAAAACAATTCTGAGACTCAAAAAACTACTTAAGGACAATAAAGTCTAATTTGGGTGAAAATGATATAAAATTAGCACAAAGCCAAGGTCTTTACTAGTTATAAAACCGGTCAAACAGAGGCTAATCAATGTGGCATTTCGAGCTCACCCATTTAGGAATGGTCCAATGACGGGGCAAATGGCTAGTCCACTAAAGTGACAGGCTCGTCCACTAAAAAGTAACAGAGTCTCGTCCATAAAATGAGGCTCTCGTTTACTAATGGCGAGAGGCTATCGTCCATGTGAGTAACAGAGGCTCTCGTCCACTAGAGTAACAGAGGCTCGTCCACTAGAGTAAACAAAAAGTGCCAGGTCCACTTAAAAGGTGAGAGATGCACTCAGTCACACTAGTCTTTAACTTGCCGAATCCTTAATAGGAGCTCATCTACTAGCCCGAATGAAACTCAAATGGTTAGATAGACGTGGTTATTTTCAAGATAAGCACATATCTTATGAACGCGAATTCTATAAGGATTATCGGATTGTATTTCAAGAACCGAAGAGACTTGAAGCCCTTTCTCCTACTCGGCTTCACGATTATCAAGAAAGCCGATGTTCTTCCTCTCAAGCAACCTTGATAATTAGAACCAAAGACTAAGTTAAAGAATGCTTCCAACGTGCTTTATTCTCTAGTACCGGGTCCTTACGAAAAGGGAAGTGTACTCAATAAAGTACAAAAAGCCCCTTCACAACTCGATATGGCCGTATCACGATGCATAAAGCCATGATCCTTCACGTTAGAGTACAACCAATCGTTCCTATTGCATTAATGGCTGCCCGTAAACCACTCTATTGCATTAATGACTGCCTAGAATGACTCTCGCACTAATGAAGTTACGTGAAGCCAACATCCCGAGGGAATGTCTCCCACCTGTCCTAAACGCTTGAAGACCATAAATACATAAGTCAGTACATGAAGAAAGACAGAATACACATTGCATTAAAACGCCATTACTTGCGATTAATTTCTTCATTCTTTTATTCTTTCTTCAATCATTTGGTTATTAATCGACTTTCTAAGCCTTACATTTAAACCACTCTTTATGTAAAGTGGAAAGATTCGCCCGTGAGAATTGTATTTATTACAAACCAAATCTCTCAAACAAACCAGAGTGAGCCTCAAGGAGGCTAGGAGGGAAAATAATACTTGTCTTGAGCCCCTAAGAGGCTAAGTGTGAAAACAATACTTGTCTTGAGCCTCAAGAGTTAGGTGTGTAAATAATACTTGAGTCTGTAACATTATCATTTATAGTGGATAAATCTTGGTGCTGCCAAGGATCGACGTAGCTTTTTGTTTTGAAGAGTGAACTAGTATAAATAACCGTGTCACTCTATCTTCCTTAAACTCTTTAATTGCCTTTAGTTTTCTTACGTCTATCAAGTGGTGTGCTTGCAAAAAGTCACCCGTCCATCCTGTATTCTTCACTCTGCCTAAATCTAGCCTTTTGTTTCCAAAAGATTTCAAATTTGCTTAAGTTCTGATAAACACAATTCAACCCCCTTCTTGTGTTTTTAGTTGTCTATTTCATTTGGTATCGTGAGTCACCTCTGGGTTGAGCATCTAACAAAGGTAAAGGTAAAGGTCCTAAAGAATAGACACACTACCTGGAGCTAGTGCATGGAAGTCATCGGGATCAAGGAGCCTCCTAACTGGAGTCCTCCCTTACCTAATGGAGAAAATTACAACTATCGAAAGATAAATTTCAAGTGGTTTATTCTATCCACAAATCTCGATCTTTGGGATGTCATCACGGATGGTCCATTCATTCCCAAAAATGATGATAACATCGGCGCAACCAAAGCTCATTGATCCGTGTTCGAAAAGACAAAATGGGAGCTTAACCACAAAGCCAGATATAACATCATCTCGTGCTCTCATCCGAGGGAGTTTGAGAAGGTTTGCGCTTGTGACTAGTGGGTGGTAAAATGGGTTGGGCCCGTCGGTTGGCCTTGTCGACTTTTTTTTTGGTGGGTTGGGTTGAGGTCCTCAACCGATCAACCCATTTGACTCTGCCCGGTCAACCCCCCAAAATGGGTTAAGAGCGGCCAAGGCGAGGTAGCCCGCCAGCCGCTCCTGATTTGAAAAAAATTCAGCTTCCATGCTTTTTTGCATGGTCCCGAGTCCCGACCCTTGGTTTATTACATTTCACAACGTAACTTACGTAAAGTGACTCTCGTTTCTCACTTTGTAGTTTGTACCGCATCAATCCATCAAAGTTCAACACATAAGAGGAACCTAACTCCCTAAGTCTCTCGATGGCCTTTCTTCCTCACCTCCGACGCCGGGATTTGGCTGGTCGCATTGTCACAAACCATCACTATCTCATGTCATGCCAAGATCTCGCGCTTTGTCTTGCTTTCTCTCTCAGCTATCGGTGTGCCGCCACCGCGCCACGACGCCCTCGGTTCGACTTTTGACGACCCATTACGTTAGCACGTCCCCCCACTGCTTCTCCCCTCCCGACACCCACTTGGCCACTGTATGCCATTTCAGGTATATGTTTTCAGAATTATTCATTAATATTTCCTTATTTTCCTCGTAGAGACATAAAGAAAGTCCTTATCTAATGATTAATATAATATATCTTTTAAAGACAAAACCATCCCTTTCTTTCCATAAAAGCCAATAGCTAGCAAGCATATTCCATATAAAGTTGTTCTAATCGGCCAAGAGCGAAAAGGCAAGAACAATAACAATACGGTATTAGTTTATAATAGTATAATACTTATGCTACCTTTCCAAATACTCTTATGTGAATTAGAATTGTTTTAGAATTATAATATTAATCTGTCATTCTGCATTAGATATTTAGATGATCATGAGAAAGAATATAATTGCTTGCTTCTTCCATTCCATAGCAAATCAGGCTTAATTTGGCTATTCTAGGATACAATCGACAATTATATCCGATAAATATCAATTTGCTATCAATTTGTAAATCTATATAAGGAAACTACATAATACAAAACAATTGAGATAATTCCATAATCTATCACACAATTATGTCTCACAATATCAATTTGCTATCAATTTGGTAATCCATATAAGAAACTACATAATACAAAATAATTAAGATAATTCCATAATCTATCATGTGCAGAGTGCAGTGACCACCGAATCTACCTTTTTCTTATTTATATGATATGATTGCTCATTTTGCCATTGTTCAAAAATAAAGTAACACATTTATTCATCTTAATTTACACTACTCTTTACGGCTCTCGTGAATTCTAGTTTCTAGCTCTCCTAAAGTGCATATATAGTCATATAGAATTATAGATGTTAATTCCATAAAGTAATTTTAATATTATTCTTCATTGTTTCTATTTTTTTAATAACTATTAAATAATAATTACTTGATTTTGGTTTCTATTTATCTTTGTGCCTAAATTTGCTATATTATTGATACATGCTATTCTTTTTGTTAATTATCGGCAGTGGATTCAAAATAATATTGTAGTTGATGCTGAAGTTGATGGGGAAAATTTAGTATTGAGGTTGAAGGATCTCAAATCAATGAAACTATTAAGAAAAAGCCAAAGCATCAAGAACTCGATGGCTGGAAGCGCCGATTTTACAAAGATGGAGACCAGGGTAGAGATGGAATCTAGTTGGCAAATGTAGTAGTTAGTAAAAAGGAGTATACAGGTGGGGCGATGTAGCTATTATGGGTGGATGAACTTGAACTCATCTTTGAATAAAGTGTACACAAATTAAATCTAAAGATATTGATCAGTTGATAGTAGCATACGAGAAAACTAAAAAATCTCCTGAAGATAGATCAAATGGTTTTCACGTCGAGCAATGTGTGTCGGGCAATCATTGAGCATGATTTGGCCCTATAAAATCGTTGAGTTTAGAAGATTAGGAGTTGGATGAGTACTTAGTCCGGTGTAATTTATATTACTAGTAAATACTACTAGACCAGTCTGAATATTTACTTGAAGAGAAGGGAAAGGCTTAAACAAGAAATGGCTAGTATTCCTACGATGATTTCTTTAACGGATTTATGGGACAGCTTGGCACTAAAAGGTTAATAGTTGATTGTCCGCTCTCATTTTGTTGACACAAATTGGAAGTTAAATAGCAAAATTCTCAACTTTTGTCATATGCTCCCCTGTACTGGATTGGATTTGTCTAGGAAGATACTTGAATTTTTGACTCGATTGGAATAAAGAAGAAAATTTTTTCTATCACTTAGATAATGCTATCATAAATAATGTTAGCGTAACTATATTTAAAAACAACTTGTCTCAAAATTGTTATGTGATGGAGAGTTTTTTCACAGGCGTTGTTCCGCATAATATTTTAAAATATAATTGTCCAAGAGTATTAACAGTTGGCTAGTGAAGCATTGAGCAAAATTAGAGAAAGTGTGAAATATAAATGCCCGTAGATCTGAATGGAAAATTCAGGGAATGTACTGGAACGAATTGGTGGTGTTGATACTTTAGTTAACTTAGTCTAGATGTTCCTACAAGAGGAACTCAACTTATTTGATGCTTCGTATGTTTCTTAAATATCGGCCGTGGTATTTGAAATTCATTTAATTTTTTGACGATGATAATTATAAGTATTGTCCTTTGGATGAAGAATGGAAAAGATGTGAAAAAATACGTGTGCCCCGAAGTGGTTCTTTTCTATGAAACCACCAATTTGATTTCTCATCGCATCCTATCCTACCTCCAATCCTGGAAAATTCAGTGTGTGTTTGACCGAGCTTGGGTGATAGATATGCGATAAAATATTGGCTAAAGGATGTTCCGAGAAGTTTGATAAATATTGGAAAGAGTACAGAATGTTCTTCCAATTGGAGCTTATTCTCAACGCACTATTTCCAGTTTTCTTCGTTAAAGCTTGTTGTTAATGTTGATCCATCTACAAATGAGTCAAGTTGGAAAACGTGAAGAAAATTTGTACAAAGTATTTGGAGAAGGTGCATACTTCTTTTTCCAAAAAGAGACGTAGACATCTGTTCTCATCTTCTACTCCTAGCATGTCAATGAACCCATATTTTCTCAAAACTTGTTTGATGAAAGTTTATATAAGTAAATAGTCTATTTTTATTGAATTTTATTAACCTTATCATGCTTTAATGTTTTCCTTTTCATGTAGTTTTTATATGTTGTTGTTAGTAGGAACAAATACTACAATCAACAACTATGTAAATGTGGGAAGTCTCAACTAGATGTTTATTTGGAAGAGGCAAAATTTGGATTTCGGTTTTATGACCAATTGGATGTGTTAAGCAATGGTGGAAGGATGAATAAGAGTCGGATTTCAGATCTATCTATAATGGCTCGGTGACTTATTGAGCATACTATTAAGGTCAGCTATAATTTCGTTCAGATCTGCAGATTGGCTCCATTGTACTCAACAAGAAGTGGTGAAGTCACAAAGTCTTCACAAAAAATGTGGAAGCTTTTAGTTTTTATATCAATTGGATGCACTTTTACGATTAGGATGGCAATTTACTATTAATTTATTTAGTTTTAATGTATTTATTTATCATGGCATTTGCTTTGTTGGCCATTTGTTAATTTAATTATTTTCACTTAAATAGATATGTAGATACAGATGATAAACAGGAGGATCTAATATGCAGATAATCTACCTCTAGCGCCATCTATTGTTGATGAAGAATATTTAGAATGATTGGGTTGGTTTAAATTATATGATGTCATTTTTTTGTGTGTTTGATGAATTTGGTTTGGAAGATGCGGACCTTTAAATGTGTTTGCTACTTCAGGGAATTTGGTCTATCACTCTTTTATTAGTATGAGAGTATGAAAATATGATATAGACTTCAAAATATGTAAATTACAAATGATTTAACTTCGTATCGCATGTATTTATCGTTTATATTAGTCATACATTCTTTCGAGTCTTCGGTAATGTTTGCATTGTTAATTATGTAATATTTAGCTTTATTGTTTTAAACGTGGGTGGTTTTAGCTGGCCGTCCTCAGTGAACCCCAACCATTTATCGTTAGATTTTCCTCCTCGGGCGGAATAACTCACAACCACTGGGGAAACGGGGGCAGCTGGAGCAACGTGTGAACCCAAGACTTACTATCAACCCGTCTACCATGATGTATATCACATTGTCATATGGGGCTACCATACACTCCCCATTAGGGGGGACTTTAAGGAATATGTGGTTAATTTTGGTGTCAAAATTATGAAGAAGAAACAGAGGTTAAGCCACCTTCTGCTGATTACAACACCATCAATCATTGAATAGGCAACATCCCAATTATAGAGGAATTACTTGATGCCAGCTAGAGTTGTTCGAGGAATCCACCTGCTTATCTAGTTTTTCCTTCAAACCTCGGCAGAGAGTATAAAAGACAAGAGCAGGTAAACAGAACTAAGATAGAAGCCGCTGAAGAGTAATAGCTGAAACAAGATCTCAGTGTCTATTGAAGCTGACTTATAATGATCACCATCCTGATAAAGGAAAACTTTAACAGAAAGTGAAGAGCTCCTGTTTCCTGATCTTGCCAAATTGATAGATGGTAGACACCTACTGCCTTTGGCATTCAAAAGCACTCTCTTACAAAGAAGGTATTGATACGTCCGAACAAACACATCATAAAGAATTAATTAAAGTTCTATAATTCTGGCAGAGTCAACCAGAAATCAAATCAACACCTATTTTAAATTGGTAAACTGCACACATAGCAACTGTACCATAAGGAGAGAAGGGAATCTTAAGATCTCGACAACTAAGTTAAAAGCACTGGCGAAGAGATACCAACCTAAAGATCAAATAATTTTTGCTGCGAAATGTCCTGAACAGACAAAGAAAACACCATTCTTTTCCGGAACTGATGGCCTTTCGCCATATGACGGAAGAAGGTCCATGTTCCTAGACCTCAACTTAAGAAAGGAGGACACGTTGCCTTGGAGGGAATCGAGAAAGGAAAGTTATAGGATTGAAAATCTTTAATGGTGGTAAACCCATCTTCCCTCCATATCTAATGTTTTATGGTTAAAAGGATTAAGACACGATTTGCTTAGCATAAGTCAATTATGGATGGTGGTTTTTGATGTTTCGTTTACCAAGGATGTGCATAGTTAAAGACTATCGTGTAAAACTTTTCACATTAAAAGGACAAAATCTTGTGGAGGATTAGTATTGCTCTGGATCAAAGTGTAACTGTCGATGTCTAAAGAGATGAGAGATGGTAATGGCATAAGACTAGGGACATGCTAGTATGAAACTAATTCCCCAATTAAAAGGAAGATCTCGTGAGGATTCCACTGAGATTAGCTTAAGAAAAGAGATGTCTTGTGAGATGGTATCGAGAAGGAGCTGATAAAATCAAGTTTCAAATCTAAAAAACGGTATCAACCTCTGACCTACCGTTACATTGATCTGCTTGGACCAATGAATGCTGCCGGCTCGTTGGAATAAATAGGATTTGTCAAGTTGATGACTATTCTAGATGGCATGGAATTTTTCTTTCAAACACACAAGATGAGTTTTAAGGCTTTTCTAATTTTGCAAAAGAGTAAAAATGAGCGGAGTTTGTTAGTCTACCCTTAATGATCTACGGGGTGAAAATGGCTGAATATAAAGTATTCTTGAGGTAGAATGGATTCTCTCAATTTCTGCACCTAGAACTCCAGTAAAATGCAGTGGTAGAGAGTAATATCTCTACAAGAGATTGCTAGATCTATGCTCAAGAAAATAATCTCCTAAGTATACCAAAAGCTAAATAACTCTTTATGCCAAAACAGAGTGTTATTAGCTTTTTTCTAAAGGACTCTTAGAATTGTGGAAAAAGCCCAATATATCTTATTTTCATGCTTTTAGATGCGAATGTTTTATTATGAATAACAAAGATAATTTTGGAAAGGTTGATTCTACGGTAGATAAAGGTATTTTAATAGGTTAATACCGAAAAGTCCAAGGTTTTTAGAGTTCTGATTGACAACTTGTATTAAATTGAAATTGTTTGTTAAATTCGATGATGGATTGAAATGCGATAAATAACTTCTCGGATCTAAGATGATCTGTAAATCTTGATATAATGAATTGGAAAGCAACAACGATCTAACCAAAAAACTCCAGTTATGAATTTGAAAGACAAGTGGAATGCGAATGGTAATGAGAAAGCCAAGATCTTCCACATGATCCCAAAGATTTTAGAAGTTCAACACCTCATCATCCTAAGATCTTGTCATTCGGAAATCCCGAGGAGTAGACCGATCACATTGGGAGAATCAAGCAATGTGGCTTATTTGATTTGGAGCCCAAACGTGAAGAAGCTCTTGAGGATGAAAACGTTCTTGCCATCTGTAAGAACGTTGAACTAATATAGCGTCACAGAGACTATTTGTCTCAAGCCTAAAAAATATTAGGTTATTGGAACAAGATGAGTCTTCGAAACAAATTAGATGAAGATAGTAAAGTCTATTCAAATAAAGCAAGGTTAGTAGCTCATGTTATAAACTAAACAAGAAGGTATTGGACAGGATGAAACTAAAATTGTAGAAGAGAGTTAGAAGCTGTATATCGATGGCAATGTCATATGTCAAAAACCAATGTTTCCTTCCCTCTCTTCTCTCCCGCCTCTCCCCACCTGCTTCAAATGGGACAAAAAAGTGCTTTTCTAAATGGTATAATTGAAGAAGAAGTGTATGTTAAGCAACCCCCTGGTTTTGAGGATACCGACAAACCAGATCATACAACTAAAAAAGATTATATGGTTTGAACAACTGGGGTATAAGATGACTGGTTTTTCTCATGCATACCTATTTTTACTGTGAGTGACAAGTAGATTACACTAATTGCTCAGTAAAAGGGGGTAAAGAGAACTGACAGTAGTTCAAATATATGTTGATGATAATATTTTTGATAAAATAATGAGTGCTTAGTAATGAACTTTCAGTCTGACGTGTTTAATTTAGAATAATGATAGAGAACTGGTTATTTTTTGGACACAAATCAAGCAAACAAGGAGAATTTGTATTCATCAACAAATATAATAAGGAGAGAAAGCACTAAGAAATACAAATGGAAAATGCAAAGCTCATGAAACTTCATGCAAATCCAGTAATGCAAAACTAATAAGATGATGAGCGTAAAAGGTAGATCAACACTGCCATGGGCGGTGATTGGCTTTCCATCAGATTCTATTAACTTCATTTGCTCCACATTCAATTTAGTAATCAGATGTGTGATAGATCTGAATCTGATCCTAGAATTTCATTCTACATGCTGTTTAGTAATATTTAGATATTTTGTTTGAACCATTGAATCTTGGTTTGGTTATTTATGGCCAAAAGAATATGTGATTAGTGGGATATTGTAGATTGTCACTTTTATTGGAGACAACAGGTTAAAAAAGCACCAAGGATGAGATCATTTCATTGGAGCAAGTTTAGTCTCGTTGTCAAGCAAGAGGTAGACAACCATTGCCTTGGGGGGTGCCCACACGTTGTAATACACTGCCGCTAGTTCACGCTCTCAACTCTTATGTGTAAAACATCAACTTCAGGATTGACTTATTTATGAACATAACATATCCTCAGACAGATAATTATGTTATATGCTTAACTAAAAATCAATCTGGCACTATACAAATGATAATGAAATCAAACATCATTTCATTAGGGATTATGTTCAAAAAGGCATCTTTGATATTAAGTTTGTTAAAGAACTGTGTCCAACGGCTGATATTTTCACTAAAAACCTCCTATAGGTTTTTATTTATTGTAGATAATCTTAAAGATACTGTGATGTTTAATTAATATGGCATGAATGTTAATATTGTCTATGCTAAATCATTGGTAACTCCCATATACATGTTTTCAACTGGCATTAGTTCAGGAGTAATGATACACGCCAAGTGGAGTATGTCTAATGACGCTAGTCGCACATTTGCGATTTTCTTTAACCCATGATTTTTGCCATGACATCTCATAAATAAAACTTATAACTCTTTTATGTTGAATAAAAGGGGGAGAATAGAAATTGGATTATGAGAAAATAGGCACAGAGGAACGATTATGAGAGAACTGCCCTGTGGATAGAATATAAGTGATAAGAACGAGAACAATATGATGAGACCTTGTCTTCACAAGAAAATTTACAACCTGTCCGATATATGCTATTTTCTTTATGAGATTTTTCTGAGTTCATTAAACCATCCATGTTTGTCATCATCAGGGAGGATAATGAGCCCTAAAAATCATGTATTTTCCAAGTTTCGATGGAGAACTAAAACATTGGTTAATGATTTAATTAACCTTCATATTGGTTAAAACCCATCTATCGAAAGGTGCAGATTAAATAAGAGAATCAAACGCCCAAGATCCAGTGATTGAAGTTTACGTCCAAAACTAAAGAGACAATCTGCGTCCAATTAAAAGGAGAAAGTCGTCGTTTGACGGAATGGTACTTGCACAATATTCGAATACATATCGTGTAAACCGCTATTCATTAAAGTATCGAAACAACGCTGGCCCATTAAAAGTATCTTAACAGCCGCATCCAAAGCAAAGCACGTAATAACAAGGCCCATCAGCATTTTAATGAATTGGTTCATTTAGGTATCGGTTTGCACGTCTGGAATAGATGGGGCATTTGGAGCTCGGCCCATCGGTGTATTTAATGGTCCGCCCAATGACGGGCATTTCTCGAGTTCGCTTCCATTTAGAATGGTCCAATGACGCGGGCAATGGCTCTCGCCCCACTAGCACGTAGACTCGGCCCACTAAAGTAATAGAGGCTTCTCGTCCATAAGCATCAGAGACCCATTCACTAGAGCAATGTGTAGGCTCTCGTCCACTAGAGTAATGTAAGGACGTCTACTAAATGTGGTGATAGCGCCACCCCACACTAGTTTGGACTTGGCTGAGTCTAATATGGTGCTCACCGCTTCAGCCCAAATGAAAAACTCAAATGGCTAGGAAGATTTTTATATTTTCAAGATAAATGAATTTATTCACGACAATAATTTTACAGATTGGCCTAATCATATTTCAAGAACTGGGAAGAGACTTGGCTTCTCCCACCGGGCCCCACCATTATCAGAAAGGCCTGGTTACTTCCCCTTCAAGAAAACTTGGATAATCGTGAATCAAATACTTAGCTTAAAGAATGCTTCCAACGTAGGCTTTATTCCCAGCACTGGGTCCTTACACTAAGGAAGGGTACTAATACAGTACAAAAGCCTTCACAACCACATATCGTATCACGATGCATAAAGCCATGATCCTTCATGTTAGAGTACAACAATCGTTTCTGTCAATAATGGTTACGTCATAACAGACTTGAACACGAATGAATCACTTCAGAATCACTTAATGTGGAAGGTAAGAAGCTCATTGAAGGCCAACACTGAAAAAGCCTCTAACGATCCTTAATGCTAGCTGATGATCATAACATGGTGAAATATCGAAGATGAAGAAAGACAGACACACATTGCATTAAAACGCCATTACTCGCGCATTAATTTCTTCATTCTTTTATTCTGTATTCTTCAATCATTCAGTTATTATGTAATTTTCCAGTTTTTGTATATTTGAACCATTCTCTGTGCTAGTGAAAGATCTGCCTGTGAAGTTGCCATTACAAACCAAATTTCTCAAACAACCGCAGTGAGCCCAGTAAAGAGGCTAGGTGGGAAAATACATTATCTGAGCCTCCAAGAGAATAAAGGGCAAATACTATTTGAAACTGAACTATCAATATAAGGAGAATTTATGCCAAGGAATTTAATGAAGTGTTTGCAGGAAGAAGAACCAGATAAATAACCGTAATACCTTCCTAAACTCTTTAATTGCCTTTGCTTTATTAATACCATCAGTAAAGCTGGCAAAAGTCAAAATTATCCATCCTCGTATTCTTCCACTCTCCAATCTGTCTTTTGTTTGCGTAAAATGTAATTCAGTTGGAATTTCATGTTCACATCCAACCTCCTTCTTTGTTTTTGGAGTTGGTTCATTCTGGCTATATCATAGCTCAAATTTTTTTCTTCTCAATACACCAATGTAGAGGTCCCAAGAACAGGATACTGGCTTCCTGATCTAGTACAAGCTGGAAGTCATCGCATCGAAGGGAGCCTCCCAACTGCATCTCCTTACTTCAATGGAGAAAATTATAACAACTCGAAAAGATAGGATTTCATTGGTTTATTCTATCCACAAACTACCTTGGGATGTCATCATAGATGGTCCATTCATTCTTAAAAGGATGATAATTTACAAACCAAAAGCTCATGGACTCGGTGCTGAAAAGACAAAATGGTAGTTGAACCACACAAAGCCGATATAAACATCATTCATGTTTCCGGTCCGGAGAAATGAGGTAAGGTTTGTTGTTGTGACTTATGGCGACACTTTGGTCGCCACCAGAAGAAATGGTAGGCGAAGCCAATCTCTCGCTGATGGCCAACACCGACTCGCACTGATAGATGAGGCACATCCCGACAGACCATTTGATGCTCATGGCGAGTTGTTTGTTAGTCCACCTGACTAAAGCCTTCAAATCCCTCGAGAGAGAGTATGTAACTTCATTCAAAGGAGCATAAATGTAACCCTGCAAGAGTAAAGAGAATAAGGTAAAGAGAATTTGTGATTTGGAGACCCAAATAATAGCTAAATCTCATGAACATCATCATTTCATGAGGAAAACTTGAACTGAAAGTGGGAAGAGCTCACTGATCTTTGCAAATTTGTTAATGGTAGAGACAATCATCACCAAGCTTCGGCATTCGTGAAGCACCGTAATTAACAAAGAAGTATTGATATGTCCATCAAACACATCATAAAGTATCAACTAAAGTGCCTACAAGATCTGTTGGTCAACTGAATCAAATTTAATACACTATTAGGAACTCTGTGGGAAAACTTGGCATGTTATGGTCTAAGTGTATCCATATGAAAGAGAAGAAGCCCATCACTTAGAACTCATGAAAGAACTTAAAAGATAAAGCACCAAAGATCATCAATTTTGTTATGCATGTCCCCAATGTGATTAAAGAAAACACCATCTGCCGGGCACCGGACGTTGGCTGCTCCTCGCCATATATGAAAGACTGTTGTCTCAGACCCAACCAGCAAGAGGACATGTTATTTCTTGGAGAATCGCAGTTTGGAAAGTTATAGGAATCAAAACATTCACGTAAAACCCTTCCTCTATATCTAATGTTCTTAAGTGGTTAAAGGATTGGGCAATAATAATTTGCTTGAAGATGTTTAACAAGGTGATATATTTATGTTCTCTTTACCAAGGATGTATGCATAGTTAAACACTATAGTAAAATCTTTCTTTTCACGAAAGGCAACAAAATCTTTATAAGATTTAACCATCTAATTTCAACCAGCAAACCCATTCCATGGTTCAAACAGAGATGGCAGATGGTTACGGCATTTGCCTGCAGACATTTAAAATAAAACTAGAATTTCAATAAAAGAACAACTTATATACTTCCGATATTAGTTTTTAAGAAAGACACCTCAAAGATGCACAAGTCGAGAGTGCAGTCCGATAAACTAAGTTTCAAATATAAAAACCAAGTATCAACGCCAGACCACTGTTAAGCACATGGATCTCACACCAGTGTTAAACACTGGGTCGGAAGAAAATATGGATTTATATGGTTGATGACTATTCTGAGACAACATGGTACTCTTCCATCATTGACAAGGATGAGTCTTTTAAGGTTTTCATATTCTCAGAAAAAGAGTACAATGAGCAAGGTCCAGATTTCTACTCTTAGAGGATCATGGGGAGAACTGAAATGAGCAGTTGAATTCTGTGAGGAGAATGGAATCTCTCACAATTTTCTCTGCACCTAGAACTCCAAAGAAAGGTGATTGAGAGAAAGAAACATTTCCACAAGAGATGGCTAGATATATGCTCAATGAAAATATTCTCCTGCACTGTGGCAACAGCGAAGCAGCTGCTATGTACAAAACAGAATACTCAATAGCTCATTTCTAAAAAGACTCCTTATGAATTGTGGAAAGGAAAGGCCCAACATCTTATTTTCATGCTTTGGATGAATGTTTTATTCGAATACCAAAGATAATCCTTGGAAAGTTTGATTATAAGGCAGACAAAGGTATTTTCAGAGAAGCACTCGAAAAGTCCAAGGCTTTAGAGTTACAATCAAGAACTTGCATTATTGAAGAATCATTTGATGTTAAATCAATGATGGACAAAAGACCCATAAAGAACTATATCAGATCTAGAAGAGATCTGCAGCTTGATATAAACAAGCCAAATAAAGTCAACAAACCGCATCTAACCAAAATAACCCGTCAGGCCGGGAAGAGACAAGGAACACCATTCAAGACAAGTCAAGATCTTCACAGGTGAGATCTCAAAGTGGACAGTTCATCATCTCAATAATCCAACATCTTATTATTTGGAAATCCTTTATAGAGCAAGAATCGATCCACATTAAGAGAATCACAATGCACTTGTCAGATTTATTTAACATAGTTAAGCTCCTTAGATGAAAGTCGGATTCTGTTATGCAATAAGAAAACTAATTATCATTAAAGGAATGATGTCTGACTTTGGTCTCTAAGCCTAAAATTAAATCAAGATTGGGAATGGGATATTTTAACAAATTAGATGTGAAGATGGCAGTTGTTCTAATAAAGGCGTTAGTAGCCATGTTATAACCAACAAGTTGAGATTGATTATAACGAACTTTAAAACTGAAATAGAATGGAAGTCACATTTTAATTTTGTGGTCGCACAACACCAAATTACCCTGCTTCAAATGGATGTAAAAAGGGCGTTTGGTGTTGTATAATTGAAGAAGAAGTGTATGTTAAGCAAACCCTGGTTTTGAGGATACCGATGAACTGCATCACGGCCAAACCAAAGCAATATATGGTTTGAAACAAGCACCAGGGCATGGGTATGATAGACTCGCTTCTTTTCTCATGCATAATGGCTTTACTAGAGGACAAGTAGAAACTACTCTGTTCAAAAATGCTCAGAGAACTTTATTATAGTTCAACATATGCTGATGATATTATTTTTGGAGGTCTAATGAAAAGTTGCAAGGAATTTTCAAGTTCTAAATGCAAGGTTTCTGAAATTGAGATGACTGTAATGGGAGAATTTAAAGGTCTCTTGATTACAATCATAAATGTTGATGGAACTTACATTCATCATCAAAAAATATACCATGATTTAAGAAATACAAATGGAAAATGCAAAGTCATGAAAAACCCCTCGTACAACCCAACAAACCAACCAAAGATGAGCTAGCGTGTGTGTGGACTAAACCGTCAAGTATGATTGGTTTCATTCTCGACTGCTGCACCGACATTCAATTTAAGGTTCCAGACAGCAGATTCCAATCTGATCCTAGGAGAATTCATCTAAGGCCATAAAACACTGTTTTTAGATATTTGCTTGGAACTACGAATCTAGGTTTTATTATTTAAGATCAAAAATAAGATTAGTGGAATATTGTGATGTCGACTTTCATGGAAATCAGAAAGAAAAAACAAGGGAGGGATGTCACTATTGAGCAAGTTTAGTCTCATGGTCAGCGAAGAGGACAACCATTGCCTTCTCTGCTCAGAAGCGGGTACAACCTGCTAGTTGCTCTTCTCACCCATGGGTAAAACATCAACTTGAGGATTACTCTATTTAAGTAACATATCTGATATGGTGTGATGTAATTCCCGGTGCTATATGTAACTAAAAATCCAATTCATCTAAGGCTAAACATATTGAAATCCAAACATCATTTCATTAGGGATTATGTTCAGTGGCATCTTTGATATTAAGTTTGTTAAAACTAAAACTAATATTAATATTTTTTTTCACTGAAACCGCATAAGATAGGTTTTTATTTATTAGAGATAATCTAAACACGCATTATCGTTAACGACATGTATAAATGTTAACCCGTCAATGCTAAACTGTCAGTTACTCCTGATATACATGTTCTTTCAATCCAAGCATTAGTTCAGAGGAGTAATGATACCATAAACAAGTGGAGGCGTCTAGTATGCTTGCTGCATTACTACATTTTGAATATAAATATTTATATGAAGATATTCATAAATAAACTGATAACCTTCTTTTTGATGTTACAAAGGGGTAGAACAGAGAAATTCAGGATTCAGATAGAAATATGTTATAGGAGAATGATTATGATAGCCCGTCCCGTGGATAGAAATATGTTAGTAGAGAATGGAGAACCAATATGATAAGACCGTTTCGCTGAAGAAGAAAATTCTACAACCCGTCGATATATGTTATTTTATTTGCTGATATTGAGGTTCATTAAATCATCTCAATGTTTGTCATCAAAAAGTGGGTTTCGTTAAGTTTCTAAAATGTCCGGATGTGCATTTGCTTTACAAAACTAAACATTGGTTACCGATTAATTAAATCATATTATCATAACCTATTCATCGGTGCGCATTAATAACAATCAAACGCCCATCGTTGATTGGCGTACATCCAAAACGTTAAGAGATAAACTTGCGCCCACCAAAATGATGAAAGCCATCGCTTGCATCGACGTAAGTATTTGTAGCGCTTAGTTCATCAAAGTATCGTAATAGCGCCAAATTCATTAAAGTAAATGGTATCAGCTGTCATTCATTTAAAAAGTATCGTATCGTAAATTTATCCATCAGGCATCGTAATGGCTCGCCCCAAGAGGGGCATTTGGAGTTCGCCCATTGAGGTATCGTGAATGGTTCGCCAAATGACGCAGGTACTTGAGTCGTCGATGAATGGTCCAGCGATACAGCAATCGCCGCCCACTAAGTGTGACAGAGGTTTCATTCATCGTGTTTCGCAGGCTTCTGCTAATAAAGTGACAGAGCACGCCCACAGAGCAACAGGCTCTCATCCACCAGAGGTCAGAGGCTCTCACTACAGAGTAACAAAAGAGGCTCACGTCCACTAGAGTAGAACAGAGGCTCTCACCACTGCAGTAACAAGTGCTCGTCCACTGAGCGTGATAGAAGCACTGGTCCACACTAGCCTTGACTTGTCATTCATGAGGAGCTTCTATCATTAGTTCGAATGGAGTCAAATGGCTAGATAGACGTGGAAGGAGCCAAGATAGAAGCACTATCTTATGAACTTTAATTGTATAAGGGATTATTTAATTTATTTCAAGAACTTTCGTAAATAGACTAAGTTTTCTCCATCAGCTTTCAGTCGATTAGTCAAGAAAAGTCGGGTTACTCTTCTCACTAACCTGATAATCAAACCAAAGACCACTTAAAGAATGCTTCCAACATAAGCTTTATTCCCTAGTACCTTCTGGTCCTTACACTTGTAAAGGGAAGTATACCCATAGTGAGAAAAGTGATTGCGACAACTTCCAACATACGGCCGTGATTTATCGAAAAGTCGCGATCCTTCATGTTAGAGTACAACCAATCGCCTTATTGCATTAATGGCTGCCCCGAACTAATTCTGCTGTGCATTAATAACCGCCTTTAACGATTCACACAGTAATTATTGAAGTTCGCTAGCGAAGCCAACATCGAGGGAATGTTTCTAACGGATCCCAAATGCTTAAAGACCATAAATACAGAAGTCATTGAAGTAAGAAAGACAGACACAATGTGTTCATTATCAGCATTAATTTCTTCATTCTTTTTATTCTCAGATTTTCAATCATTTTAGTTAGTTACATACAGCATTTCCTAAGCCTTACATTGAAACCAC
>CM061068.1:1395922-1567922 GCA_030762895.1 Sophora flavescens
AGTATCCAACAAGTATCAAATAAAAAAAAATTAAAAAATAAGAAGATCCTTCTTGGCACGTATCCGAAAGTATCCAAGTATCAGTATCGATTACTAGTATGATATAGATACGTTTCCATTTGGAGTATTCATGCTTCGTAGGTGCACCATTTTTTTCAATACACTTACACTTGTGCTTGACTTTTGCCTTTCTATGGTAAAATGTAAAGGAAAGTAATCACCCACTCCATTATCTCGGTGCCAAAATGGACTAATGTGATTAACTCGATATAAAAGTATAGGTTCAATTCCAAAAATTTAAGTTAATATTATTTTGATTTGCTTATAAAAAATATTATTTTATTTTTATTAAGAGGGGAAAATCACAACTACTAACTAACAACTTGAGGCATCAACCTAACACATCCTCTCGTAATAACAAAGATAAAGAAATGGAGCATGTGATTAACTCGATATAAAGCATAGATTCAATTCCAAAAATTTAAGTTAATATTATTTTGATATGTTTATAAAAAATAATAAATATTGTTTTTTTTTATTTTATAAAGAGGAAAAAATCACAGTATAGAGTCATACCTGGAGAGAGCTTGACTACCACCCAACATAGAGTCTTGGTCATGGATGTAAGAGTTAAAAGGAGTGTGAAGAGAAGAGGCCACGAAAAGGTTTCAAGGATCAAGTGGTGGCAACTGAAGGGTGAAAAACAAAGGATCTTTCAACACAAGGTTTTGGAGGGAGGGTTTTGGGAGGCAAACGGAAGTGCAAATGATATGTGGGACAAGATGGCCAAGGGGATTAGGAAGGTAGCTATAGAGACGCTTGGTGAATCAAGAGGATTCGGACCTAAGGGTAAAGAATCCTGGTGGTGGGATGAAAGTGTGCAAGCTAAGGTTCGGGTTAAAAGGGAATGTTTTAAAGCTTGGTCTTTATGTAGAAATGCTGAAAATTGGGAAAATTATAAGGTGGCCAAAAAAGAGACCAAGAAGGCAGTGAGCGAAGCTAGAACTAAAGCTTTTGATGGGTTGTACCAATCCTAAGGCACCAAAGATGGTGAGAAATCTATTTATAGGCTTGCTAAAAATAGGGAAAGAAAGACAAGAGACTTGGACCAAGTGAAGTGTATTAAGGATGAAGAAGGTAAAGTTTTGGTTAAGGAACAAGATATTAAAGATAGATGGAAGAATTATTTCCACAAGTTATTTAATGAAGGATTTGAAGTTTTATCATGCTCACAGGTGCTTGACATCAGAGAGGAGGACCAAAATTACACTTTTTATCGTAGAATCCAAGAGCATGAGGTAAAAGAAGCTTTGAGAAGGATGGATAATGGCAAGGCAGTTGGACCGGACAATATACTTGTGGAGGTATGGCAGAGTCTAGGAAATAGAGGCATTAGTTGGCTCACGAAGATTTTTAACGAGATTATGAGGTCAAAGAAAATGCCGGACGAATGGAGGAGAAGCACTTTAGTTCCGAATTACAAGAACAAGGGAGATATACAAAATTGCGCAAATTATAGGGGGATTAAGCTTATGAGTCATACTATGAAGCTATGGGAAAGGGTGCTTGAACGGAGACTAAGAAAAGAAACCAAAATCACCGACAACCAATTTGGTTTTATGCCCGGGAGGTCGACCATGGAAGCAATTTACTTGCTACGACGAGTGATGGAACAATATCGAAGGGATCAAAAAGATTTACACATGACCTTCATTGATTTGGAGAAAGCGTATGATAGGGTGCCAAGAGAGGTTTTGTGGAAAGCCCTAGAAAAGAAAGGTGTTCGGATTGCCTATATTCGAGCTATCAAGGATATGTATGAGGGGGCCACGACTAGTGTGAGAACGTAGGGTGGAGCCACAGAAGATTTCCCAATAACCATAGGTCTGCATCAGGGGTCAGCTTTAAGCCCCTATCTTTTTACCTTGGTCTTGGATGTACTTACGGAGCACATTCAAGAGCCAGCACCGCGATGCATGCTTTTCGCAGACGATATAGTCCTAGTTGGAGAGTCGAGAGATGATATAAATGGAAGGTTGGAGACTTGGAGACAAGATTTAGAAGCACATGGCTTCCGCTTGAGTAGAAGCAAGACGGAGTATATGGAATGTAAGTTTAGAAAAAGGCGAAACACCTCTAGCTTAGAGGTGAAAGTTGGAGACCACAACATACCACAAGTCACACGGTTTAAATATCTTGGGTCTATTATACAAAATGACGGTGAAATTGAGGGAGATGTAAACCATCGGATTCAATCAGGGTGGTCGAAATGGAGGAAGGCTTCGGGTTTTTTGTGTGATAAAAAGGTACCTCTTAAGCTAAAGGGAAGATTTTACCGTACAGCTATTAGACCGGCGATGTTGTATGGGACGGAGTGTTGGGCGGTAAAAAATCAACACGAGAGTAAAATCAATGTAGCAGAGATGAGAATGTTGCGCTGGATGAGCGGAAAAACTAGACGTGATAGGATTAGGAATGATAGCATTAGAGAGAGAGTTGGGGTAGCACCTATTGTAGAAAAGATGGTTGAATCTCGACTTAGGTGGTTTGGGCATGTATGGAGGAGACCTTTAGATTCTGTGGTAAGGAGAGTGGACCAAGTGGAGGGCAATCCAATAGCTAGAGGCAGAGGTAGGCCAAGAAAAACTATAAGAGAAACTATTAAGAAAGATTTGGAGGCCAATTATTTAACTATTAACATGATTCATGATAGAACATTATGGCGCCGTATGATCCATGTAGCCGACCCCACCTAGTGGGATAAGGCTTGGTTGTTGTTGTTGAAAAAATCACAGCAACTAACAGCTTGAGGAATGCAGCAACCTAACACATCCTCTCGTGATAACAAAGATAAAAAAAAATGTTGTATATATTATATTTAAAATTTAAAAAAATATTATTTAATTATTATTTGTTCATCAACAATTTCCACATTTAATTATGATTAAATCATTGAACTTTAAATCAATGTCTTCATCAATTTAATACAACCTGATTTTAAAAATGTTGGTACAAACTATCTACAGACAAAAGGTAAAACAGGAAAAGAGAAGGTCCATTTATGATGCTAAATCCCAAGTTCTTGAATTGTAGAGACTCGTGAGAGTCTTTCCATACAATTCTTTTTCCCTGAATATTAATTATTTACCTTTATATTTGCGCAAAATCACATTTAAACATTTCAGCATAGAATATAAACAATCTAATGACTTTTTAGACATACAAAAAAAAAAAAGTCTTTTACAACTTGGGATTTTAGGCACTAACAAAAATCTCTGTTTTCGATAAATTTCTTAAGTCCATACCCTTGCCGAACGTACATAATTACAAGAAAACAAAACCTTGACAAAAATAATGACAAATAAAAAAATAAAAGGAAAAAATAGAAAGTAACATTATTATTATTCTTATATTTGTCAGGCCCGGACTTGGGAGGAAAGGCAATGTTGATTTTAGGCACAATAGCTGCTGACATGCCCTCAAGTTTTTTGAAGCAGCACTTCTCAACTCTCAACTCTGGGCATATGCTCAAAGACGTCTTCACAGCTTGCTGAAGCCACTGCATAAGACCTAAAAATAAATATATCTCTAATCAAAATTCCAAGTTGCTAATGCTGAAACACTTGAATATTCTATTCTGTTCCCCTTTTATTCTCGAATACAGCAAATAAATAATAAACAAACCCATTTGATCAAATCTACAATGCTCATCTGTCCAAAAAGGGAAGACAAAGTTCTAATCATACTCAAAGAAAATATAAATAAGGTCCATATCCACCCAAACAATTAATTTCTTCACACAGAATCCCATCATTCACAAGGGAAACAAAGTCCATTCCCAGTCAAGACAGAAGATCAGCAAAACTGAAATGGATGATGTGGTTGCCTCAAGTATCATCAACTTGTGAGTGAAACACAAAACTGGGAAATGTGGTGGTGATATCTCTGCCAAGGAAACAGAAACAACTTAAGTCAGATGTCGGCCAAAAAAATACAAGTTCAACCAAAGGTGTCTGTGATATAGAATATAATATAGATATATATTCAAAGATGCGAGCCTGAACCAAATCAATTAGAAGGTATTGTCTTGAAACAAATCGCCACCATTTAAACAAACTTCGAAGGCCCGTGAAGCTTACATGCATAGTCCGATCAGGCTTGGGTACATGTATTCCATTTTTGAATTTTTGAATTACAACAGATGACCACGGGTACGGGTACAATGTAGAATCACCCGAGACTAACAGGGGATAAACACAAGGGAAGAGGAAAGAAGCACAAGATTGTAATTATATCAAAATACAATTTTTATTTTATTCAATTATAATCCTATCAGTTCCTTTAACAAACATTTGAATTGGTAAGGATTTGAAACTTCTGCTATAGAAAGTGAAGAGGGAAAAAAGCTGCCCCGTTTTCCTTATTAATAGTGGAGATTGTAGCTTTTGATAATATTATGGCTCAATTTAACAAACACATCCAAATATGTTTGGCAACATTCCCCTCACTGGCGAGAGAATTTGAAAATATAAATAGTGTTGTTGCCTTGTTGGTAGCAGGAAGAAACTCACTTGAGATACTGAAGAGTCATATTTTTCAGAAGGGATGGATGCCGCAGTACAAGATTTCGCCATTCTTCCTTGTCAATCTTCCCGTCATGTTTTGTGTCAGCTTCCTCAAATGTCTAAATAACTTCAAAACTGTTACCGACAGATCTCCAGAGAATATTATGATAGCACAAGAGTGATTTTATATGGCAATGTCATCAAGTCAACATACATAAAACTAAGATAACTTAGGAAGTTCACAACGATAAGGCTGAAGAAGGATTACTTTATTTAGCAGAGAAATTTAGTAGAAATTTCCGTCCAAATATGAGGAAAGCATAAGCATAGAGAACACATAATTGTCTCACTGATAATTAATTAACCTGAGATGCAACGAAGGACAAACATGCACCATAAAAAGAACATACACTTAAAATTAGTGAAAGAACAGGACTAGCTGCCGGTTGTAAAAAAATTCCAGACAGAACTAAATTGCTAGTTTCCAAAGTATGCATGGATTACATATACATTACATGCATAATAAGATTGCTCTTCTAGATTGTCGAGAAGAGCGGAAAAGATTAACAAATTTGATATTGACACTAACAAGAAACCTAACATAAAAAAAAAATGAAAGAAAAATAACTTATCAAATGCTTCAAATATACCTAGACTAATGAACATAGCATTTGGCATGCAAATTGAAGATATGAGATAAATGAAGCACCTTGTCGATGATACTTTCGATCACATCATCTGAAAGATTCATACCAGATTCAGCTAGAGTTGCCACCACCATTTGTTTTACCTATACATAAAAAGTAAAACAATTGATCATCAATGCTTATCAAATACATGTTGATAGCAAGAACATGTCAGATCACACAGATTCTAAGGAAACAAAGAAACCAGTAACAATTTTTGTATTACGATTCTAATTAGAGGCAGATAGCCAGATACTCAAGTTTTAAAGAGGCAAAAGGAAAAAGAAAAGCAGTACATTTTTTTTTGGGTGAATAAATGGTGGTGAGTGAGTTACCACTCTGGGGCCTGGAGCGACATGGGTGCGACCCCTCCCTAAAGGAGTTTATTTTTCATCAGGATTCGAGCCAGAAACCTCCCATATTCTGAGAGTATCCCTTACACACTCCTACCTGACGGATCTAGCACGCTTCCACTAGGCCAGCCCCTTTGGGGTAAGAAAAGTAGTACATGGTTCTTGAGAATGTGTACCTTCCAGTGTTAAAGCTAAAAGAGAAAAAAAATTGATTATTTTGACGCTATAATAATTTAGTTATGATTTAGGCTTCTAATCTTGATGCTTAAAACATATTCAACCTGATTTTCCTAGTGAGTGCCTTGCAAATCACTGCCAACATCATCTAGGTTGTTCTCACATCAGTAACATTCAAGAACAAGGTGTCAAATTCTATCCCAAGTAAGGCCACTGATTTATCCATTATCCAGCACACAAATCCCTAAATATAACAAAAAACAATGATAGATTTGTTTCCTCTCCTGAACAGGTTATCAACTACAATTCAATTCTTTCTTGCTCCCAATGCGAGGCCTGGGCCTTGAGTCAAAGATGGCACAATCTAACTTTGAGAACTCATGAGCCGGATTGATTTTCAATTCAGGGCCTTGGACCAGAATTGAAAATAGACTAGCAGTAGACTTTAGAAAAACAAATTGTGCAAGTTAGGGCTCATTCAAGTTCCCAACAGATAATTCTTTCCAATATTGGTTGTCAAGTAACCTAAACACAATATAGAATAGTAGTCCTACATGGTGAGGGGACAAGACTTCATTTATTCAACATCATATGAAAAAAATATACCTCCTGTCTCTCAATAAATCCTTGCTGTTTGAGATCATACAATTGGAATGAAACTGCAAGAAGGGAAAGTTGGGAATCACCAACAAGCATATGCATCACTACCAATAACAAATGCAGCAAGGAAAATAAATAAATGGACAACAATAGAAACATTAGATACGCTCTTCCTCCCTCTTCAATAAATACATTTTCCTTTCTAAACCCAAAAAAATAAAATTGCTGACTAGAAGAATCTAAAGCCTTCTAGATATTGGTCATTCTTACACTCAATCTTATCATCAATTGGTGCATTGGGATGAAAGACAGAGAGGGCACGTGCAAACTCTTCGAAATCAAGTATCCCATTGTGCTTTGTATCAAACAAGTCAAACACCTACAAAATTCAAACGATACAAAATCATGAACAGGACAAAGACATTTCTGAGGTTCATATCATAATGTATACACTATACAGCATGCAACTACCTTTGATGTCATCAGATCATAAATATTACTCAATAAAAAGCCATCCAAAAGAGCTAATAAATCAAATAAAACAAAAGAAGTTGTTGTTGATGTGCAGGTAAAATACATACATCATATGCTAGGTTTGATATGGATTTAGAGGTATTTTATGTGGATTTATACCACTAATGCTCAGATTCTCTTTGGTAATTGATATTTGGTGTTTCTCTACATCCTTGGATTGTATTTGTTAGGATTTTTAATTAGATTTTATTCAATTTTTATTTATTTTATTTAGGAAATTTTTTAAAAAAAATTATCTTCCCTAAACTTTTTTTTTATTTGAATTTTTAGGTGTAACCTAGAGGATTTTGAATTAAACTGGGAGATTCTTGAAGATAAAGTTTAAAAAGGGATTTCCTCCAAATCCTAAAATTTAGCCGAGCCCAAAATGATGGAGAAATTCAAATAATCCTGATTAGATTGCAATCCTTATCCAAAAGATCAAACCAATCAGAGACCTAAAAGGACTAAAAGACTGAGTACAATAGGAAACAAGACCCATATATGTAATCAATAAATAAGACGAGAAGACCAAAGGAAAGAAAGATCCATCAGCGGTGAAAAACCGCCCAAGGAGATCGGAGGCAACAAGGATTGAAGAGAGAATGGGCATCTATTGATGTAGAAATCCTCATCCTTTCTTCTTATACTCTTATTTTTTATTTTTAATGGATTGATAATACATGGTTGTATCTTTATCTTCCTTTTTTTTTGTGCTTTAATTTCCATGTGTGGCTAAATCCCTTTTTTAGAGTTAGGATGAAGCTCTTTACTCTATTGTGTTGAATACTTGATTTTCTCACATGCTAATGAAATTATTATTGTTTTTAATTCAATACTAGTGTTCTTAATACTTGAGGGTATGCTGCCAGCCATACTTGCATGACCTTAGGTATTAGGTGAAGGAAAGAGAGATGAAGTGTAATACTTGATAATCTAGGAATTGAAGTTGGGAACTAACTTGATCCTTTGGGTGTTAACCTATGAAGCACGGACGCTCCTAGCTTTTGGGGTGTCGGCATGTCGGACACGCGTTCGACACCGACACTCGTGCGACACCGACACAGCACGTGTCCGACACTTCTTGTCAGGTGTCCCATTTAAAAATTATTTTTTGGGTTCGGACACTTCTTGGATACTTTACCAACACTTCTATTTGGACCCGACACCTCAAAGACACTGCTCGAATTTTTTTTTTTAAAAAAAGTAACGAACAAGACTCTTTTCATTATTGGAGGAGATGATTTTGGAGCACTTGATGATTGTGGAATTCTTGAAGTTGCCAGTTTGTTTCTAGATGAACCGAACCTTGAGGTTGTTTGCTTCAATGATGTTGGTCAAGAAAGGGGTGAAGGACCTTAAATAGATTAGATCCTTTCTTAGTTTTTTTGGATAGCTTAATGGTGAAAGATATGTTTGATCTTATGTAGGAATATTTTTGCAAAGACACAAAGTGCTTAAATTGTATAATGATGTCTCTTATTATTTTTTTGTGAGACTCATTATCATTGGAAAGATGTGATGTAGTAATGCTTCAAAGTTATCTTGAAATGAATATTCAAATCTTACGGTGTTCAATTGTTTATATTTAAAATATATATATATAAGTGGTGTCCCGGTGTCCTATGTTTTGGACATTAGCCGTGTCGTGGTGTCAGTATCGTGTCGTGTCGCGGTGTCCGTGTCGGAGTCGGTGCTTCATAGGTTTTAACAAGATATCACACAGCTTCTGGGTTTTAAGTAACTTTTAACTAATTCAATTGCCATGAGAATGAAGTAGACTTAGTATTAACATGTTTTTAGTGCTAAGAGATTGGGCTTTAAATAATTTAGGATATGCTGCCTTCAAAACATAGTTAATCATCAAAAAAAGAGAATTAATGTTCATCATAATGGGTAATTGTAGTGGACTTCTAATCCTAGGGCTTCAATACTAGGTTGACCTCTAGCTCTTTAGTCTAATTAGTTTTGTTAGTTGTTTCATTACTTTTTTTTAATTTCTTTTATATTGTTATCATCATTTGCCTAAATAATTAAAATCATCATAGTTTGGTAGTTACACGATCTTCATGGGAACGGTATTCTACTCATCACTTCATCACTTGTTGACGACATGTGTACTTGTGAAAATTCAACAGCAGTTTGACAAAACAAGAAGTTAAAGCTCAACGTACCCTGTCTGCAAATAAGCTCTCTTTCTTGTTTGTCTTGAATAACGCCAACTGAAATTCTTCCTGCCATGTAAAATAACGAAACCATAAAAACTACAAACTAAAAATGTTTAGAGATACAAATTAACAATGCAATAGATAATACGAATTATTGTGAGTGTAACATAAAACATAATACACTAGTGAGGTTACGATTACACCGGTAGACCAGAAAGAAAGCCAACAAACAAAAAAAGGTTGAAAATATAAATATCATAACACAAACTGATATATGAATAGAGCATGAGTAGGCATACCTCACCTTATTAATTAGTCCATCATCAATCACTGCACTGCTAATCTTCTTGAACAGTTCATACAGCGCTTCAATCTCACTTACACTAACTGTATTGACAACAAAACAGATCGATATCTCTTTTTTGTGCCTTGATAAAAGAAGAAACTTGAGAGAGAACAGATAAAATGATAAATATTTTAGAAAGTCCAAGAAATTCCTTTATACAATGGAAACCCAAAGGTGTAAATAGAGAGGGAAAAATTAAGAAGCTTCATTTCTGAGAGTACATATATATACATATACATATACATACACATCTATACATACACAAATATATATATATATATAATATAATATAATATTCATTACACTAACTCAAAAACATCTGCCCATTGATGTAGCAATATGTAGGAGTCACAAAGCATATCTAAGATTCCAATCCTTCTGGAATCTGGAGTAATTAATTATCTGTTACTTAATCAGTAATCAACAAATAATTCTTAAATGATATGCAAGGATAACATAGAAGAAACCTTCAATGATCAGCATACAGAAGCAAGTCAGTTACCTATTCTGTTCAAGTAAATCAATTCTTAAAAAGAGCCTTAGTAGTTGAACAACAGTATGGTTATATCGACTCATCATCTGTCTGTTACCTAAGTTTGGCCTTTAGAAGGTCACCTTCAACAAAAACTATAACCACTTATCAAATTTAAATAGTATGACTGAGATGAGCATCATCTCCCAACCAGATTGTACAATTAGTCAGTGTCAATTACGAATTGAAGAATCTAACTGAATCCTATAATCTTTTATTTCCACCTTTATTGTGTGTATTTGACCCTCAATAATGTACGACCACAATTTAGTGTTAATGGTTGAATTATATAACTACTTAAATCTTTTCCTCCGTTGTCTTCCAACATATTGTGAAAACCTAACAGGAAAGACAAGGATACAAAGAGAAGTAGGAGCACAATTAGATGCAAAAAAAAAAATTTGATAATGTGCTAATTCAGAACTGCTGACGACAAAATTGAAAAATAACAATGACTTGTCTATTGCTCCCTTGAAAAGTTCCTCACAACATAAGATGGAAAGAAATAGGGCAATCATAACATACACACTGTCTCTCTTGCAAGAACTTCTGGATTTTCTAAACCTCTAGGTTGCTTTGATGAATCAGCATCGCAACAATTTACAATAGCAGCACATAAATGCTTTAATCCGTCTAGGCACTGCACCATGATCTTTTCCGGGTGTCAAAACACTCCATACCTGAAATTCAGGAAAGAAAAAGGCAATATTAACAAAATGCGCAAAATGTCAAGAAAGAAAATTTCTGATTTTAGTAATTAATAAAGAAAGAGGTTTCATTTCTTAACAAATATATGCAAGCATGCACAAGGTTTACATAATCAAAGGGCAAAATTATATAACAACAGTGTTCATGATGCCACATATCGCCTACACTTTCTCAATTCAAGCTGATCTCTCCATATGCTACTAAACAAGAGGATAAAAGATAGACAGGATGTGTATGGTGTGTGACTGTGTGCGTGTGTGTGTATGGTGTGTGACTGTGTGTGTGTGTGCGCGTGCGTGTGTGTGTGTGTGGTGTTTGACTGTGTGTGTGTGTGTGAGAGAGAGAGAGAGAGAGAACCATGTAGAACCTACTTCTGCAATGCAACATTTCTAAGAGATTTATCAACATAAAAAGGAAAATGAAGACAATTCAATCAAGCTTTAAGTGGACTTGTTCATGTGTAAACACGCCTACAATGATGCATACAGTGAAGTGGCAACACACAAAGTACTGCGATAAATCCAGCTAATGTAGCAGATAATCCAAGCTAAACTTGTGTTTGATTTGACATACTGTTTGACAAGCAATAAACAGATTGGGGACAAAAAGGAAAGAAATGTTTTCAGTCCACAATCTAAAGCCCCTATAGTTTAGAGAACCAAAACTTATTTTTCATTCCCTGTAAAAAGTCACTTTGTCACCATTTAGACTCAAGACAAAAGGCATAGAAAAAGGTATGGGACATAGAATAGAACTGACGACTTCATTTTGTTCAAGGAATCCAAATGTTTCCTTTCCACTATCTACGAGGACAAACTAAGCATATTGCAATACGAAAAATTCTTCTCGAATTGGTACATGATCGTGATGAAATAGCCAGCATCAATAGCACCGACAAAATCTAAGTGACATTCCGTTTCAGCAAACATTAAAGGAAGCCAGCCACCTTTGTCATCAAATTAACTTAATATCAACAGATTCTATATTCTTCCATGGTATGTAGTGGATGCATAATATTTCAATGCAGTATCTAAAATAAAAAGGTTCCTACCCTCTAAAGAGAAATACTTGAATAATACTAGGTTTCATTACTTCAAAATCTAACAGTTCGAGTATACTTGTATGTCTGACCCAGCAAAACAGATTCACTCAATTCTCTTATTTTGCTCATAACAAATATTCTATATCCTCGGCCATGGTAACCAGAAACACGATCTCTGATAGAACTCCTATGAATTCAATATCCCAAATAACTAGGTTACAAACCAAGGTCAGGGGCAATCAGATTCACTATGAAAAAGCAGATTAAGAACGTAATTACTTCCAAAACCACTGACAATTGAAAATTGGAGTTCCAAGAGCAAAGCACAAAATTCAGACAGCAGCAGCATACTACCCCATACAAAAATGGGAACTTTAGCTTGAAATGCAACAATCTCGGTAAAAACACATCAACAATGTGACACTAAAGCATGGCCCTTGAATTGAAACCCAATAGTAGATTTCGAATCCACAACCAAAAGGATTTTAATGCAGTAATGAGACACGGACCTTTCAATGATAAACATATACATCTTCATTGATTATTATTGATTAAAACAGATAAATAAATTAGATCTGCAGATTAATTAAATAACAAAAACTGGAAGTAATTGAAATTAAGAGGTGGATAAATGGAGGAGTGGGGTTTACCTTTCAGAAAAAGCAGAGAAAGAAGAAGAAAAGCGAAGAGGGGTTGGAGTCAATATTATCGGACATGTTTGTCTGTCTTTGTAAATTGTAATTGCAACTTAGGGACAAATTGGAAAGCATCAAGCTTTTTGGTTTATATAATATTTATGGTTTGAGTCTTATGAAGAAAAAGGGGTTTTCTTGAATTTCCTTGTATGCATGTCACTAATATCGTGCTTCGTTAAATAATTTAATTAACCATTTATTTGTTTAGCTGGTAATACACACTAGCACTCTCCTTCGAACACTCCTATGGGTTGAAATCAATGGCGGAGCCAAGAAATATATGTGGTAATTAAAATATTTTTGATTCCTATAAAATTGATAAAATTTGTTTTTCATTTTTAGTCCTTATACATTTAACAAAAGTAGTGTGTTTTTAGTTCCTCATCAAGGATTAAAAACATACACTTTTGTATTTTTTTGGACTAAAAATGAATAATTTTATAGGAATCAAAAACATATTTTACTAATTTTATAGGAATCAAAAACATATTTAACTTTTAAATATACATAATGTGAAATAACAAACAAAAATTTAAGGAACATGTAATAATAAATTATATTAGACAAATTTGATATATAATTAATAATTTAATATAATATAAATTTGATATAAATTACTCAAACTGATAATTTTATATATAAAGTTCATCGAACTGTTTAGAAAAAAGTTGGTGAAAGCTTACGAATTTTTTTTAGACGGTGAGATTATTAGCAAGAACTTAGTCTCTGTTCAAGCATCATATGCTATTATTATTTGTTCAGGCCTCATATCTATAAGTATGGATATGAAAATGTGGGGGGAGGCCATGGCCTACAAAGGCCTCTCCCTCCCTCCGCCTCTGGTTGAAATTCATATGGAACCTGTTGGAAGTCTCATATCGTCTGCCTCAAATTCTAGGGTGTGGTTTAAATACCTATTGGACAACTCCACTTAATACCAATTGGTTTTATGTTGGAATCTAACATGGTATCAGAGTTAGAGCTCATCTTCCTGCATATCGTCTGTTATGACAATCTTCTTGTGTAGCGCCCTTGTCGTCTGTTATGACAATCTTTTTGTGTAGCGCCATAAGTACTTAAATTCAATTTAAAAAAAATGGTACAAAAAAGTTTAGATTGGGGGAAGGCACACGGGCACACCCCTTGCCCACTACTTATAAGCTCTTATTAGATACTATCTCTAGTTAATGTGGGACTTGGGTTTTTCCCAATACACCCCCTCACGCCCAGCACTATTGGGCTTGGTGCGTGGATAACATGGTGGGTGACCCAACAATGGATCTAGGATAGCTCGGATACCATATTAGATTTTGGGCTTAACTCAATCCCAAAAGCTAGCTCATAAGATAAGGATTGTCCACTATTTATAAATGTTATGCAAGATTCCCTGAAAAGAATGAAACAAACACACCAGTAACTAGCTCTAAAACAACACAATAGAATTCTAAACAATGTAAAGACAGAAAGAACAAAGAAAAGAAAGGTGAACACCATGTGTTTGATGACGGAGTTCGGCCACAAAGTTGCCTACATTCCGGGACTAAGCAAAGCTTCTAGTCCAGTCTATATCAGAGTATTGGAAACAGATTACAGAAGAAGTTTCTCCTCTTACACTCTCAGTTTTCACACAGAACCCTTTGATCCCAATTACACCCAAGTTCACTCTCAACCTAATTCTTTTGTAATACAATCAAAGCCTATTCTGTTTTTTTGTTCTCTCAGCTAGCTCACCTATGTGCTTTATATATCAGCAGATAGATGATTACAAGTTTTCTAACCAACTAACAAAGCTGAGCCAAAACTAAAAAACTGAAAACTGAAAGTGGTTAGAAGGTTCTAACTAACTTCAACAGAATATTGCCACATCAACAACAATCTCCACCTTGGCATATTCTGAAATGTAATAGACCTGACAAGACTAAACTCCATGTTGTGCTATCCTTGTCCAAGTGCTTCAAACATCATCAATATTCAGTAGGTTTAGGCAGTGCCTAAACTTACTTACAGCTACAACCTTGGTGATGAAATCAGCTGGATTATCAGCTGTGTGAACCTTGTTGATTTGGACCGTTCCCTTAGAAATAACATCTCTAATCCAATACATCCTTATGTCAATGTGCTTTGTCCTTTCATGGAAGGTGTGATTCTTACAGAGGTGAATAGCACTTTGATTATCACACAGCACATGGATATTATCTTGAGCAATTCCTAACTCATTCACCAAGTCTTTCAGCCACAGGGCTTCTTTAACAGCTTCTGTTACTCCTATGTATTCAGCTTCTGTTGTTGATAAAGCAACAATGTGTTGGAGTGTTGCTTTCCAACTTATGGTGTTCCCAAACAAAGTGAATACATATCCAGTTAGTGATCTCCTTTTGTCTCTATCACCAGCAAAATCCGAGTCTACATAACCTATAGCTCCACCTTGCTTCTGTCTATCCTTTCCATATACTAAACCAATGTTGCTGGAACCTTTTAAGTACCTAAGAATGTGCTTAACTGTTGTCCAGTGTGTTTTCCCAGGATTTCCCATGTATCTGCTCACTACACTGATTGCATAGGATATATCCAGGCGAGTGCACACCATGGCATACATCAAGCTGCCTACAGCACTTGCATAGGGCACATTCTTCATTTCTATGATTTCCTGTTTTGTTTTAGGACAATCTTCTGCAGAGAGCTTGAAATGAGCTGCAATTGGAATGTTAACAGATGTGCAATCTGTAACGTTGAACCTGTTCAATATTTTCTCCAAGTAACCTTTCTGGGAAATGGTGAGGATTCCAGTTTCCTTGTTTCTTGTAATATCCATTCCAAGCATCTTTGTGGCATTCCCCAAATCTTTCATTTCAAATTCTATTTTCAGTAACCCTTTGAGCTTTTCAATTTCTGTCATGTTTCTACATGCTATCAACATGTCATCAACATATAATAGAAGATAGATATATTCACATGACTTCAATTGTTTATAATAAACACAGCTATCAAAGTTACTTCTATAAAATTCAAGTTTTAACATAAAACTATCAAACCTTTTATACCATTGGCGTGGGGATTGTTTTAATCCATACAGAGACTTGTGTAGTAAGCATACCATATGTTATTTCCCCTTTGCTTCAAAACCTTATGGCTGTTTCATGAATATCTTCTCCTCAAGTTCACCATGCAAGAATGTTGTTTTGACATCTATTTGTTCAAGATGGAGATCAAATTGTGCTACTATAGCTAGAAACACCCTTATGGAGCAATGTTTCACCACAGGGGAGAAGATTTCATTGAAATCTATGCCTTCTCTCTGAGAGAAACCCTTTGCAACCAATCTAGATTTGAAACTAGGATGTTCAATTCCAGGGATCCCTTCTTTCCTTTTGAATATCCATTTGCAGCCAACCAACTTAGCTTTTGCTGGTTTTTCCACCAAACTCCAGGTTTGATTTTTCAAAAGTGATTCCATCTCCTCTGTCATAGATTGGAACCATTTATCATGATGCTTGCCATTCATTGCTTCTTTGTATGATCTAGGCTCTTCATCATCCACAAAATATGTTGCATTTAGTGCATAAGCAGTCATATCAGCATAGCCAAACCTGTCAGGAGGTTTGATTGTCCTCCTTTCTCTGTCCCTGACCAGTACATAGTCATTCAGACTATTGGTTTCTGAATTTCTGTCATGCTGTTCATTTGTGTCCTGCACTGAAGTTCCAACAGTCTGTTGGGCTTGGTTTATTTCTGTATCATCATCAAACTCCACCTTTAGCTTGGATTCCTCTTGGTGTTCAGCTGTATCCTTGCATTTGAATGCAAGCTTTGATATGTTCATGTCAGTTTCATGGAAGGTGACATCTCTGCTGATTATGCATTTTCTCTTGTCATGGCACCAGATCCTATAGCCTTTAAATCCATCAGGGTATCCCATGAACAAGCCTTTCTTGGCTCTTGGCTCAAGTTTGCCTTCACTTACATGATAGAAGGCAGGACACCCAAAAATTCTGAGATTCTTGTAATTTGCTGGACTGCCATTCCATAGTTCTTGTGGAGTCTTGAACTCAATTGCTGCAGAGGGACTTCTGTTGATGAGATAGCAGGCTGTGTGGGCTGCTTCTCCCCAAAATTGCTTAGACAACCTTGCATTAGAAAGCATACACCTAACCCTTTCTAACAAAGTCCTATTTAGCCTCTCTGCTAAACCATTTTGCTGAGGGGTATGCCTTACAGTGTTGTTTCTATAGATTCCATGGTCTTTACAGAAGTCATTGAATTTTTCTCCACAATACTCTAGGCCATTATCTGTTCTTAAAGCCTTTATTTTTCTTTCACATTGTTTTTCAACTCTGGTTTTCCAATGTACAAAGGTTTTAAAAGCTTCATCTTTGCTTTTTAACAAGTATATCCAAACTTTTCTGCTATAGTCATCAATGAAAGTGATGAAATACCTGTTGCCTCCATGAGATGGAGTTCTTGATGGCCCCCATAGATCAGAATGTATGTAGTCCAGCTTGTCCTTGGTTTTGTGAGTTGCAGTGTTGAACTTTACTCTTGTTTGCTTGCCAAGCACACAATGCTCACCGAATTCAAGGCCTTATACCTTGTCACCACACAACAGCCCTTGCTTCTGTAATTCTTGGAGACCTCTCTCACTGATATGGGCAAGTCTTTGATGCCACAAGCTTCCCTTGCTTATATCGTTTTCGGTAGCCATAGAGGAGGTGCCAATTATAGTTTCTCCTCTGAGAACATACAAGCCATTCTTCTTGTATCCCTTCATTATCACCCGAGAGCCCTTTATTACCTTCAGTAAAAAGTCCTCAGCTTTGAAGCCAAAATCAACTTCCTCCAACGTCCTAAGGGAGATCAAGTTTCGTTTCAGATCAGGTACATGCCTCACATTTGTCAACAGCTTCTCGGTTCCATCATTGAGTTTGAGCTTGATGGATCCAATGCCAATAACTTTGCATGTGGCATTTGTTTCCCATTATCACTTGACCTCCCTCAATCTGTTTGTAATCGATGAACCACTGCTTGTTGGGACACATGTGAAAAGAACAACCAGAATCCATTACCCATTCTGATTGTGTTTGGCAGGTTGCAGCAACTAGCACATCTGCACTTTCATACCCATCTGAAGCCACTAATGCATCTCCTTTATCTTCCTTTGAATGCTTCTTCTTGGCTCCTCTTTCTGGACAATTCTTCTTGAAGTGACCCTCTTTATGACAAATAAAGCACTTCCATTTTCCTTTGGATTTGGATCTTGCCCGATTCTTCCCTTTTCCTTCTTTCTTGTCAGGTCTGCCTCTTGAAATTAGGTTTCCCCAGTGTCACTCTCCTTGTTATCAGCTCTCTTAGACAACTCTTTTGAGATTAGAGCTGCCTGCACCTCCTCAAGGGACAAGGTTTCTCTCCCATAGACAAGAGTATCAGCAAGATGTTCATATGAACTATTCAGAGATCGAATCAAGAGTAGGGCTTGGTCTTCATCATCTATTTTTACATCAATGTTCTCTAGGTCAAGAATCAACCTATTGAACTCATCCATATGATCTTCAATGGATGTGCCGAACTGCATCTTGATGTTGTAGAGCCTTTGTTTCAAATACAATCGATTTGCCAATAACTTGGTCATGTAGAGATTTTCGAGCTTCAACCATAGAGCAGCAACGGATTTTTCTTTGGATACCTCTCGAAGGACTTTATCCCCCAAACACAGTATGATGGCACTGTGTGCCTTGGTCAAAAGATCCTTTTTTTCTTTCTTAGACATTGTGTTTGGCAACCTTCTCTCCCCTTCCAGAGCATCTTCCAGTCCCTGATGTACAAGCATAGCTCGCATCTTTAACCTCCATAGAGCAAATCATTCTTTCCATTGAATTTGTCAATGTCGAATTTCGTCATCTTGCCCGGGACCTTGCAATGAAGCTCCTGATACCAGTTGTTATGCAAGATTCCCTGAAAAGAATGAAACAAACACACCAGTAACTAGCTCTAAAACAACACAACACAACAGAATTCTGAACAATGTAAAGACAGAAAGAACAAAGAAAAGAAAGATGAACACCAGGTGTTTGATGACGGAGTTCGGCCACAAAGTTGCCTACATCTCCGGGACTAAGCACAGCTTATAGTCCAGTCTATATCAGAGTATTGGAAACAGATTACAGAATAAGTTTCTCCTCTTACACTCTCAGTTTTCACACAGAACCCTTTGATCCCAATTACACCCAAGTTCACTCTCAACCTGATTCTTTTGTAATACAATCAAAGCCTATTCTGTTTTTCTGTTCTCTCAGCTAGCTCACCTATGTGCTTTATATATCAGCAGATAGATGATTAAGCCAAAACTAAAAAACTGAAAACTGAAAGTGGTTAGAAGGTTCTAACTGACTTCAACAGAATATTGCCACATCAACAACAATAAGCTCTTATTAGATATTATCTCTAGTCAATGTGAAACTTGGATTTTTCCCAATATCTACCAACTGAAGGTCTAGGTATCGAACCCAAGTCATATTTTGGTGGCGTTTGGAAGAGCTTATTTAAGCTCCTTTTGACTTATCTGATGACATAAGCTCTTATGCAGTGTGTTTGGCAGAGCTTATAAAAATAACTTATGACATCCCATAAGGAGTTTTTGACTTATTTTCATAAGTCACTGGGAGAAGCTTATGGAATTATCATAAGAGCTTATGCACTAAACACCCTATCCATGTTTTTCACTCTTTGAATCCTCTCATGCCCCTTTATTTCTTTTTCTTTCTTTAAGCGCTTATGACATAAGCTCTCATGCGATAAGGTCTTATATGATAAACTCTTAATTAAGTTGTTTACCCAAACGCACCCTTTTGTTACACAAGTGCTTATAAGCACTTCTCATAATTGAATATTGTTTTTATAAACAATAACCGAATATTGTTAAATGTACAAAAAATTGGTTTTAATCAAAATTTATGGAATACACTGACATATATGAGAATTATTTATTTACGTGAAAAAAATAAAGAATCCGAATACAGAAAATAATCATTCTTATACTTTTTTTTTGTTGCACCGAAGGTATGTTTTTGCCTAACTAATCCTTTTTGAGGTGTAAGGATTATCAAAATGAGTTTTGTTTCTCCCAATAAAACATTTTTCATATATATGATATGAATTGAACCCCTAACGTCATACTTAAAGACATTAGACTTAAGAAACTTATTTATTTAACAGCTGTGTTGGGTCTTGTTGGTATTCTGCTTCATATATCATATGTGTAATTTTAAGTTTATAAAAAAATCGCAAAATAAAAATATTTAAATATAAATAATATACATAATTAATTCAATTAAAATCAAAAAGTATAAACTAAAAAAATGTTTATATTTTTTTTAAAAAAATTATGCTTAATTAATTGTAAATGTAATTTAAATAATAAAAAAAAGAGAAATTGAGGCTCTATTTGATTCTGTTTTGAAAAACTATTTTATTGTTTTTAAAAACAATAGAACAAAAAGTTTTGTTTGGTATAAGTGTTCCGTAAAAATTAATTTTGAAAACTACATCTGTTTTTTCAGTTTTAAAAACAAGAAATAGAGAAAAACAGTAAAAAGACGGAGAACAAGCCATTCTCATTAATGGCATTAAAGTAATTATTTAATCATCATAAAGAGACTCGAATGCTTCCTTGTTTCTCTCTTTAATCTCGCCAAAGCCCAAAGCTATCTCCTCAGCAACTACGTACCAGCCATCACAAATCGTGATGCTTGCTAGAGATGTCGCCACCATTGCCGCGAAGGCCAACAGGAGACTGCCTGCGACCCTGTCAACCGCCATATCGCCACCATTAACCCGACCTGGAAATCTGAAGAGAAGAGAAAATCTGAAAATGAGTGGCGGAGAAGAAGAGATGACCTTGGAGTTCACTCCGTCGTGCGGTGCAGTGTGTAAGCAGCAGCACAATGAAGTTGGCTATGGCTGAGACCTTGGCTTTTGGTGGTTGGCTACGGTGTGATGATTTGGCAGAAGTTAAAGGTATCAGATAAAGAATGGCAGGAATGGTGATTTGCAGTGGGTGGTGGTGATTTCACAAAGTGCTTATAGAGGTGGTTAGGTTGTTTATGGTTTGATGAATGGTGAGTTGATCAGGTATTGGGAAGATGAGAGCTTTTTTTTAGAAGAAAGTGGTGTCTACATGATGATGAAGGGAGACAGAAGAATGGCGAAGCACTATTTCACTATTTCACCTGCACAATTGCACATCTTTATTTTTGTCCTTGCCATGGTCCATGTTACCTTGTCTATTCTTACGTTTTTTTTTGAGGAGCTCATTCCCTTTGGATAGTTTGGTGAAGGCCATAAAAGTATTCGTAACTAGTCAATTTTGCTTTTAAGTTATTTAGAACGGAGAACATTATTTTATTAATTCCATGATAAATTGAGGAGGTAAATTTACATAAGTGACATAACATAAGCCATGTACTTATAAAGAAAATGTTTACGTGTTTTTTCCATAATAGATATAATTAATTAGGCGTGATATTATCTCGTAAAAATATATTTAAGTTATTACATATAATTAAAAAAATCATAAAAATAAATTAAAATGAAAATATTACAAATCAAACGAGTTGTCTGTATTTTTATTTTGAAAATATATTTTTAGAATAAATTTATCAAGTAAATCTTTTTGTTTTATGAGTTTTAAAATTGTTTTTAAAATCATATTTATCAAACAGATATTTTAGTTCTTTTGTTCTAAAGAATAGTTTCCAGAAATTATTTTATAAAATAGTTTTTTTAAAAAAAAATTAGAACACAATCAAACACACCCTAAGACACAAAACTAATCTGTAGATTTAGGCTTGTTTGATTGTGTTCTAGTTTTTTTTTTTTTTTGAAAACTACTTTTAAAAATAAATTTTAAGAGCTGTTTTTGGGAATAAAGAAAGGAAAAAACTTGTTTGAAAATACTATTTTAAAAACAATTTTAAAAATTAGAGAACAAAAAAAATATATTTGGTAAATTTGTTCTGAGTACATGTTTATAAAGAAAAAATTAGAGAACTTGTTTGATTTAAAATTTCTTAACCTCATTTTATGATTTGTAATTTTTTAAACCCCACTTAATGATTTTTTTTTTATAACAGCCCGATCATGTAAAAGAAGTTATATATTTCTAAGAAATGATATAAAGTATTAGTAAAAAAATAATAATATAAAGTGCTTGTGCTTGTGCTTGCTTGTTCTTACCCATTTTGTATTTTTTTTATATATATACGATGCTTACTATCAATAAGAATTCATTTTTATTTTTAAAAATTAGTCTAACAATTCCTAAACCCTAATATTTTCAGGTCCACCTTCCACCACCTTCTCTCTCATCACCACCGCCATTCTTTCTTCCATACATTAGGATTTCAAACACTGAAACAGCATCAGATCTTTGGACAAACAAATTGCAATCAATCATTGGCATCTTCTCACATATCTCGCACCACTCTTCCATTCTCTCTCTATTTTATTTTTTTCTTTTACTTCTTCTTGCTTTCATGACTCCAACCTGTGTGTTCAAAGAAGGTTCAAGAATCCAGAGGAAAGCAGAGTGGGAGAAGGTGGCGGTTGTTGGAGGGGCGGTGGCAATAAAGGTCCCAACAGACTTCGACGGCAAAACGGTGGTCACAGAGGAGATCGAACTCGCATAATTATAGACAAAGGAAAACGAAAGTCCTTCACAGAGCTGGAGACCGGAGTCCAGAGAGAAGAAGAGGAAAGCGATGAATGGTCTGAAGAGAAGGATAAAATGGTGGAAGAAGAAGAGTGAGAGGGAGGGAGGAAAAAGACAACGAGTTCAAGTTGTGCAACTGCTTTTTGTTTTTCCATATATTAACCAAATTGCCATTAATGAAAACAGGGTGTACTTTTTGCTTTTCAATGTTTTGAGGGTGAGTTCTAGAGTGAACAACTTGATGAAGTCTCTCACGGAGAGAGACCTGTTTTGACCATTGGATGATGTACTAAAATAATGGACGTTCCAGATGTGTCCAATACAACTAGTTGAGTGGCAAGTTGCTAATATTACCAATCAGTCCCTACAAATAGTAGTGGTAGAAAATTGTCGTGTACTGCCCCTACTTTTCAGACTACTATCATTTGCTTAGGGTTTTTGGTAGGAGAGAGTTGGAGGGACGACGCCCATCGCCGGCACGAAACAATGGTATCAGATGGCAGGGGAGGTTTATGCAGCAACCGTTGTGCGTAATCTGTCCACCCTATCTAAACCTCGCATGGTGTGCATAATATGTTGGTGGTAATTTTTGGGGGTGATTTGTCTTAACGGAGTTAGGTATGTACACTGATGGAGATCCGTGTTGCATAGTTGTAGTTAAGACCGGTGGTCGTTGGTATGCGTTTGTCACCGTGTTCTGAGATTCATTATGGAAAATCCCGTGTTTATTGATCTTCTCAATAGCACAGTTTTTACTAGTTGGCAAAATAAAGTAAAATAGTATTAGTGTTATTTCAAATGCAACTTTACAGTAATCGTTTGGTTGGTGCAATTTTGTAATAATCGTGGACGATCCTGTTGATGGTTGTATGTCGGTCGGAATGTGCATTTCGTTGATGCAGAAGACCCGAGATTAGCCGTAGGGGATGAACAGTTGAAACACTAAACGATTAGGTAGGGTTGTGTGGGTAACAGGTCAATAAGCCCAAATTGTGTTGGAGCCCTGTTGGTGAGACGAATTGTCCTAGAAGGGCATAAATGGGCTTTGATTCTCACAAGTCCAGAGTAGCCCAACCTAATGTCCACGTGTGTCAAGTTCCAGCACAGCGCAGGAAATGTACACTTGAAAAAAAAAATTAACATTTAAAAAAATATCATAATAATAAATAGAATACGACAATATCATAATATAATTAAGGGAAGAAAAAATGTGGATATTTCTGACGCCCAAATGATGTTTTTAGTTGAAACTTAAATTATCAGGGAGGCAAAAAATTGATGTTTACTGCAACCGATGGAAGTGGCTAGCGTGTGCAGGGGCTAAACCAGGATGTACCACTTGGCAGGTTATTGGGCCACGTGTAAGTTTGTTAGTGGGTCTTGACTTTTTTCTGGCCTAATTTAGGGGCTAACGGGACGTATATTGGTCTAATCGATTGTAATGGTCTGCAACACAGTGATAGTTGAAGACTTTAAGGTGCAAAAGGAAAAATAATGTATTTAATTAGAGGTGAAATTACGTAGGCTTTTAGTTTGAATTTTTATGGCGAACTAAAAAAATAAAATCCCGTAGCAGCTAGGTGACCTGATAAGGATAAATCAGATTAGGTACTTTATATTTACTGGATGCTTAAAGTAGGAGAGGGAAAAATTCATTTAATTAAATTACAATTTCAATAAAAAAATGTTTTAAAAATAACTTTTTTTACTAGTCTTTCTTTCTCATACTGGAAGCATATAGTACCCGAAGAGGGTACCCAGCACCACTAGGTAACAATGTTTACGGTTGAATTGGTCCGGCTATAATTAAATTTTATTTTAAATATGTGTAGGAAATATTGCTGATGACCAGAAAATAAAAATGAAAATACCAAATATTTAATAATAAGGACTTTGTAATTATTTTAATTTTTTTAAAAAAGTGAAACCAAGGAATGCAGTGTCAAGTGCTAAAAAAAGAATAATTTTAGAAAGATAAATATTATCTTCGATTATAGTAAATATATAAACAAACATAATATTAAAACACATATTAAGATAATTATAAAACTTAAAGTAATTTAAAATATTTTTTTTAATAAATAGTTATTATTTGAAACTGGGACAAATAAAATATCTATATAGTTGGTTATATTATTTGATTTGTTGCGGGTTGGTTCGGATCCATGATCATTGACACTCGATATAACATGGCCCGGTAGGGACTATGTTAGGCCATGAGGACTAAGATTGCATACAAATAGCCAAGTGGCCTTAGTATGTGGTCCATCTTGGTCCATGGGCACTTAGTCGGTCAAAGCAACACTATATTGGGGCAAATGACCCAATAAACTGGCTTGTCCCCGTCATGGTCTTAGATAGCTTTGTAGGACTATGCTATCCCAAGTAAGACATTGTGCGTACAAATGACCTAGTCACTTGTAGTGGCCCACCATACTACTTAGCTAGCGCAATATGACTTTCTCGATGCATATCACACAATCACACTTGAAATTCAAAGCATTCAAATATTCCTTACAAGGGTTTTGTGGAGTATTTATAGGGTTCTTCAGTTCTTGAATCCTCTTTTTCTTTTACAGTTTAGGAAACATATTCGTTTAGAGATATAATTTAATGTTGAGATCCGTTGAGACTAATAACTTGATATGCATTCTGCGAAATCTGCTCTTCATTATGAGAATTTGCCAAGTGTGGACCCACCTAGCCCAAATGTGGTTAGATTGGCCAAGTTAAAACTTACTTGGGTAACCTATGATTACATGGTTCTAATGTGGAAACACTCGGCCCAAATGATGTTAGATTGTGCCAAGTGGGCAACCACCAGACCCAAATTTGGTTAGATGGGACAACTGTGGTTAGATGGGCCTAGTGGGGACCCACCCGGTCCACTTGGGCAACTCAAGATTACATGGCCATAATATGGAAACACCTGGTCCAAATGTGGTGAGATGAACCTAGTGGGGACCCACCCGACCCAAATGTGGTTAGATGGGTCTAGTGTGGACCCACCCGGTCCACTTGGGCAACTCAAGATTACATGGCCATAATATGGAAACACCTGGTCCAAATGTGGTGAGATGAACCTAGTGGGGACCCACCCGACCCAAATGTGGTTAGATGGGTCTAGTGTGGACCCACCCGGCCCAAATTTGTAATAATTTAAGAGTAACGTACATTGTGAAAGAACCAGTGAATTAATGTTTTACATGAGCTATTGAAATAAGCTAGTTAAGTCTAGTGTGTCTGTGACCGTTTTGGACTTGTATACACCAAAATGTATTTATATATTAAAAATTTAAAAAATACAACTTTTAGGGTTTTTACCTTTGATATATATGAAATATTGTTGGGTAGGGTACGCACTTTTTCATTAGGATTTTTTTGTAAACAAATTGGTGTATATGTTTAATTTATATTATTATTCAATCAGTTTATTTTTTAAAACCTAATATTATCCCCTTAAGTCATCAACCTTGCCCAAGTTGTTCTTTCGAGGTCGGTTCCGTTTATGTTTATCATTAACTTTTGAATTAAACTGGTTGAGTTTGCCGTGATCTGTCACTATCTTCGATTTGTCTACATTTTTTTTTCTTTGGTTTAGTAATATTTGTTCTTCTATCGCGATATGATTGCACAAACTATTTTTTTCTGAACTTATGTAAGAATGTATTTTTTTTTATTTAATCACCCCTTATCCTCCTCTTTTTTATTCCTCTTTTTTATTCATACTATCTAAAATGATTTGTGCTTTATAAAATGTTGCATCAATGTCACTATTTCGCTCGTATCATTCTAATTGGCCAAATAATGTATTTCGGGTAAGCCTGTAATAATCTACAAAGGTCTATGATTTATTTCATTTGGTTTTTTAAAGGATGTAACAAAAGTAACAGGATGTAATCATAACACTCCCTCTTTGACTGCAATGCTTGTTGCCAAAAACCTACCAGTCATTATAGAAGCAATACATAGATTAACCATCAGTGGCACAAAACTCAAGGTGTGAATTTTAATGGACACAGTATGAATGCATACCTTGTTAAGGTGTTACACAACGTGGCTACAAACAATACAAGTTCTGATCAGGAAACAGTCTGCTAGATGAAGCTACAAAAGTTTGTGACTGGTCTTGAAACTGCAATATGGAGATGTGAAATTAAATTTGTAATATCTAGATACTTACATGAAATAGAAGGCATACACCTAGATTACGATCCAACCTAATTATAGTGCAAACAAAATTGTAATTAATAAAATGCCACAAAAACAATTGTTATCACTTCATCTTACCATGTGTGTATTTTGTGAGTCACCACCAACATCAGTAGTCCCCTTTGCAGTCGAGTCACGAGCTCTTGTTCCATCTTCCACGTTGCGACTTTGTCTTGTTGTAGGACAAGCACGTTTGTTGTGTCCATTTGCACCACATGCACCACAAGACTGCGTCCGCCTCTGCCTGCCATCTGTAGTTGTAGTGCTGGAGCCACATCCTTTGGTTCTAACAATTGGGGGATCTTGCAAAGCCTCAACTTGCGTTTGAGACGCTGTGGTCACTTCAAGTGGAGGTCCATACTTTTTCTTCAATCTATTCAGTTCATTGGCTAGGTAATCAACTTGTTGGTTATAGTCGTCAACATCACGATGTGCCAATTCATAAACCTCCTTGGAAAGGTGGACAAGTGTAGCATACCTGGCAACGGACTGTGAACTCCAATATCCAGAACCATCATCATTACTTCCATGGATACCATCCTTGGCAGTCTTGGTCCACCGATCAAGTACAACACATTTGGGTAGCTCAGAGAAGTCTAAGTACACCAACACAGCCACAATGTGGTCACAAGGCAACCCTATAGATTCCATCCTTAAGCAAGAACATCGGAATTCGACAATTGAAGGACAGTAAGAAACCTGCCAAACAGAACCCTGTGAATGGTATTTGGCCACTGAATATATAGAATACATCGCCATATCTTGATGATCAATCACTTTAATCAGTGCTGCCTTTGTTAGAACTCGGCGAAACAGAAAGAAAATTTCTTTGGTGAATAATTTTGCAGCCGAGAAGAGAACGCAAACTCGTATGCAATATTGCCTGGCCATACTCAGACTGAAAATCAGTCTCAACTTTTCTAAACCGAAAATATGTCAGGCACCTATGAAACTGTTGAACAAATTCTGTCAAGTTAATCCTATAGTGAACAAACTTTCCAATGTGGCTATGCAACGCCTCATACCTAGACGTGGTCCGGATTCCAGCAATAAAATTCACTCGTATGTGGGCGGTACTCCACATCTTTCTTTTACCATACAGTTCTTGTATCCAACTATTATCTTCAAGGCCGAACTTAGCAATCATGTCAGCCCACAACTCTTCCAATTTTGACAACTCGTGATCACCAAGCATGCATCTCTTCAGATACAACATGAATTCAGGCACACCTACATTAGACATTGCATTGCGAAGCAAATGCCACGCACATAATCTGTGGTGCGCATTAGGAAAAACTCTTTTAATTCCATTCTTCATAGCAACATCACCCTCTGTTATCACAGAGACAGGAGCCTTGCTATCCATAGCGGTCATAAACTGTTCTAACAACCAAACATAAGTTTCCTTGGTCTCGTTGGATACCTGCGCGGTAGCAAACACAATTGTTTGATTGTGGTGATTCACACCCGAAAAGACAACAAACGGACACGTGTACTTATTATTCTTGTACGTTGCTTCAAATGCCAAAATGTCATCGAAAAATTTATAATTCAATCGACTATCACCATCACACCAAAACAAATGTTTCAACCTCCCATCTTCGTCAATTTTGTGTCAAATAAACATCTAGGTGTCTTTTACAGCTATATCTCTGAGATACTTCAATGCGGCAGTAGCATCCGACGATAATTGCCTTTTGTTTCCCTACTTGGTTGTAGATGTCCTTTTTTACGAACCCTATCTTTCCAAAGCCACCGGATGTGTTAGCAAATGCTCCATACATATGGGGAGGACGTATCCCAAATTTTCTAAAATTCTCAATTTGCAATATATCAGATTTGGTCATCTTCCTATGTGCTAGTAGCAACACACAATATTTCTCCTCCAAAAGGGGATGATCATGATCAATGTTAAAAACTGTCACATACCATCTTTGTCTGATAATATCAATGTGAACTCGCAATTTTGTCGGGCAGTCACACCTTGTTTCGTGTTTCTGTACACGCATTCTTCTTTCTGATGTCAAGCCCCTATCCTCTCTGTATCCTTGACATGAGCAAAGAAATGTATGTTGTTCTATTTCCCCTGTGTTGCTTTTAAGCACCTGTGCCTTGCGACCAGAGAAGCCAGACAATCTGCCAAACCAGCAGTAGAATTGGTATGCCACTTCAAGATCAATAAAATCATACCTGCCCACATCACCAACGTTGATATTTTCACGTCCAAGTTTAGGATGTCAACCATGCCATTGATTACTATACGATCTTCTAACTTGTTCTCTTTGGTTGAACTATCACTTCTCCGATCAAAACCTTCCTCAACATGTTCAAGAGGCACACCATTTGACTCAAAGGGCACCTCTTCATCATCGTCAGCAATTTCATTATCCTCTGAAGATAGGTCTCCATCTCCCTCTGTATCAGTCTTGTAAATGTCACGTTCATCAATACGTACATCCTCCAAGCTCTGACAAAAGCATATTTTTAACTATCATTCACAACTTACTAAAATAATTACAGTCAACAATTTGCCAAATTGACAACTAAATGTACTTACATTAGAGATTTTCACTTCACTAAAATACATTCCATTCCGATAGTGTAAGTACATCCATTGCTCGCCGACACCCTAAACATCATAAATAAATAGGTTACATAAACACCCTAGTTTATACACCATTTACCGCTACTAGGCTAATACAACAGAGAAATTGATGCTTCTCTCACGACTCACTAAGACCCACCCAACATCAGACAACTGGTTCAAAAGAAAGGGAAACTCTAACCTCATTCTACATGATAGATCGAGTTTACATCAGCACGCGACAAATACATATCACATAATATTTTTCGATAAAAAAATCTAATGCAAACAGCTAATCCTCCTACACATAAAAAATACCGTGTGTTTCAAACTAATGTTTAACAAATGGGCACATTTCATGGTAATGAATATTCAAATACAACACATACATACCTCACTTCGTCACTACGCCCTAGCACCTACAATCCGGTCGATTTGCTGCCGCCTGGTACCATCCTTCAACAACCTGCACCAAACCGCAAGATCACTGGGATGAATTGCTCAACTAGGGACGCGTACAACACATAAGATGAAGGATGGGTCTGAGACAAACTATGATTCGGCAACCAAAAATTAACTCTGCGTCCGACCCAAAATGCAGTGCACAAGAGGATGCTTAACAATATTTGTTTATGGCCAAGACCAACGTGGTGGTGGTGGTGCTTTAGGGTGAATGAATGTAGCAGAAATCAGGGGGGTCTGCGAGTATTGGGAAAGTGATCCTCTTTTGTCCTTTTTTAAATTTGCATTGGGGTGGGGGGTGGGGGGTGGGGGGGGGGGCTATGTGTCACTAGGTACCTAAATATAAATACTTTGGCAGCTGGCAACCGACACATAGATTAAAAAAAATTAATTCACTTGCAATATCCGGTCAAGCTTCGGTCTCTCATCGTGCGCGACTTCTTTGAGTTGCTCACGCTAGTCATCTCCATGTTTTGAGAACAAAAGTTAGAAAACAAGAATAAAACAACTCAAGGACGTTCTCTAATTTTAGTTTTAAAAACAAAACAAAAAAAATATTGTTTTCAGAATCAATTTTTTTAAAACACTCTTATCAAACAAGTTTTATTATTCTTCTGTTCTTAAAACAAGAAAACTGTTTTCAAAAACAGTAAACAAACAAGCCTTAGTCTCTCTTAAAAGAGTATATTTTAGTTTAATATATAAATGAAAATATTTTTATATTTTAGTTTAATATATAAATGAAAATAGTTTTCTTTTACAAATTTTGTTTAGTAAATAAAAGAATTAAATAAAAATAGGTTAATAACTAGCGCTTTTTCTAAGGAGGACGGACAAAGATGGTGGAGAACTACTTCAAGAATAAGTACATTCAACAGAGGAATGATTTTTGTACATAAAATTGGAAACCATAAGGTGTCTCCTTTGTTTTTAGGTGTATTTTCGAGAAGATAAAAAATAAATAAGGAATAAAGATAAACATACATTATTTAGTTCATGAAATTTATAAACATGATGTACACCAGTCCTTTTGTAATATTTCATCCATTTTGCTCTGTTTGAGTTAATATTTTTCCTATCATAATCCAACTTGACTCCTCGAAATTTTAGGATGACTTAATTTAGTTCCTAAAAATTTTATCATATATATATATATATATATATATATATATATATATATATATATATATATATATATATATATAACATTAACTCCAATATATAAAAGATAACGAAATAATTCAGTGTCACCTTTGTAAATTTTTGGAACTCAATAATTATTCTTTTTCAAAAATGGTATTTGAATATTAAAAAATAAGAGAAAATGCTTACACATCCCCTCAACTTTAACCCATTTGTAAACAAACACCTCTAATTTTTTTTATCCTAATTAGTCCTTACACTAGTGCAATACGTGCTTTTTACGTCAGTTAAAATTGATTTTTTACGTCAGAATACTGACTGACGTAAATACAGCTGACGTTAATAGTTAATATTTTAACGTCAGTTGAGAACTGACGTTAAATATAAAACTATTAACGTTAGTTCTTTAACACAACTGAAGTTAATTTTGTAAAAATTAACGTCAGTTGTTGACGTTAAACATAAAACTATTAACGTCAGTTCTTTAAGAAAACGGACGTTAATTTTGTTAAAACTAACGTCAGTTGTTATAAAGAACAGAGGTTAAAGGTTTTAAATTTAACGTCAGTTGTAATAAACAACTGACGTTAATAGTGTACTGTATATTTTATAAAATACTATTAACGTCAGTTGTTTGATACAACTGACGTCAATAGATTTTTCACTACAAAAAAAAAATGTATTTTAGCGACCGAATTTAGGGACCACACTTAATCGGTCACTAAATATAGAAATTCGGTCGCTAAATATGGAAATTCGGTCGCTAAATCGGTTGCTAAATGGTTTAGCGACCGATTTAGCGACCACCAAACGATTTAGAGACCAGGTATTTAGCGACCACCAAATTCGGTCGCTAAATATGAAAAATCGGTCGCTAAACGGTTTAGCGACCGAATTTTGATATTTTAGCGATCGAATTTGGTGGTCGCTAAATAACTCTTTTTTTGTAGTGTTTTTTTTTTTAAATTCAGTTTTAAAATATCACTCCCCTCAGCTATCCCTGCATTCAGTAAATATCCCAAGAATACGAGTATATCACACACATTACAGAATTGCAAAGGAAAAATGGAACAATGGGGGGACTTAAAACCAAAACCCATGTATATATATAAATAAATTTTAGTCTCCAATGTCTAAAAACAAAACTACCAATCTAAGGATATATATATATATATACATGTTATTAATTAGTTTCTAAAGTCTATCAAAAAAACTATTCATCTAAGTAGTGCGGAGGTATCTTGTCAATTCCTTTTTCAGCCGCATACTTGAAGAAGAATTCAGCGAAGCACATCCTCAAGTCTCTTAACTCATCTTCTTGAATAGGCGATTGGTCGTTAAATGCCTACACACGTTCAAATAATAACAATAACATCAATGCAAGTCATCTTCAAAACTATAATATATAATTTAACAAGTTGTTTATATATTACCTTATTCCATCCATCCGTAATAGATGTGGAGACTATGTTCAGCATATGAAGCATCACATAATAGCCGCACGACCACCCGTCATTTTGAAATCGAGACTACCAACAAAATTAATTTCAATGTCAGTTGAATATACATATAAATTAGTAATTATAATATTAATTATTTGATAAATAAACAACCAAACCTTGAGGCTGTTCCATACAGGATTTGCTTTAGCCTTAGAAGTCCTACTTCTCCCGTTGGCGTAACTTATGCTACTCGCCTTCAGCGCGCTATCATAAACAAATAATCATATTGATCAATTAAAAAATTCATATATCATGTGTGTAATAAACTAAAAACAACTGATATTAAAACTTAAAGTAAATTTAAGATTAGTTACTTACTTATTTACAGCTTCCAACACCACCTGTGGCGGCTGTTGGTGGAGAGAGCAATAGAATATGACAGTATGCCTAGACGGGTGAAGTACGAACAACTGCCAATGACTTTTCATACAGTAGGGAGCCAGATATAATTCTTTCTGATTGTCTCCCAACAAGTTCCCTAAGTATTTACTCAATGCATCGCCAGCAAAGAAATCGGGCAGAAGGATTGACGGATCTAAGAAGCCGTAAACTGATGTAACGCCCTTATCAAGCTGAAGACGATGGAGATACCTAAGATATGAAAAGGTGTGGATGTTAATTACATAATATATATATTGAAATTAAAATAAATTATTAAATGAAAAAATACAAAAAATAAATAAGTTATAAAATTAAAATTAACTTACGTGCACCAGAGACTCAAAACTGTGCTGGCCATCCAGACGTTATTTCTGCAGGCGTTCCCGAGATCGTCACCACAAAAGGTAAATATCCTCCATTGATCTGGGCGTGCCACCCATCCATCGTGCTCCAATGGACATTCAAAAATCTCATACGCATAATCCTCACCAAGTGAGAACAAACGAGTGATAGGTGACAGCGACACCGACGTCGACTTGGCCTTCAGTTTAGGAAAAATAAAATAGATAAGTTGTTGATAATTAAAAAAAAACACAAGTAATTATTTGACTAACTTGGACATTAATAATGAATACATACCTTTGTTAACATTTCGAGCTCACGTCGTTTGAAGTCCAACTCAAGCTCACGCCTTTTCATTTCCAACTCATGCTCATGGCGTTGGACTTCGAACTCCCGCTCCCTAGCTGCCAACTCATCGTCCTCCACATGTGCCCTACTAAAACTCTCTTTTGTACTCACATGTGAAGGGTTGGCATGCCCTGCGGTGTCCTGGGATGTACCAACGGAGGAAAGCTCTCTGGCAAGCGCCTGCTTGAATTCTGGGTTGGATATTAAGCTTTGCATCAGATGTGTTGTAATAGCTGGGTTGGACATGAGGTGCTGAGTAATGTCAGCCAAAATCGATGCTTCATCGACCACCAGCTTTCGTGAAGCAGACTTGCCATAATATTCTTTGATGGTCACGTTCCCAGGAACACCGAGAACCCGACCAGGATGGTCTTTCTTGCCTAGAGCAGTCATCAAGACGTCCCGCCGTCCAGAAGGTACGAATGAGCCCTGGGAGAATTGTGCTTTAAGATCCATCTACAATGAAAAAAATGAAAAAACGTGCAAGTGAAAAGTGTTGCAAATATCTATACAAATATCAATTGAAATCAATTTAATTATTTACTTACAATCTTATCTGCCACTTCGCGAGTGGCATCAACTTTAAAAGATCCCGTCTTTGTCATGCGGCCGGCTAACCAGACATCCTCGCGGTCGATGTCCGACGGAGGACTTAATGGTGTGCCCTCAGGCACCTCTCCTCTTTCAATCCTAGCAGAGTGCTCTTCCTGCTTCGCCCTCAGCCTATCCGCCATCATCTGCTCGATCCGAGTCTGGTACCCACCCTGAGACATGGTGTGGCGGTGGACGTTCTTCGCCTGATTCTGCCGACCCTTATTTGCCTTAGTCTATTCAAACAAAAACACATAATTAAATACAGTTAAATGATCTATAAGAAGCATACAAAATTAACTTAATCAACCAACCTGAAATTCTCCATCCTGTCGACTCCTGGCAAACATATCCCAAGCATCCTGATCAATGCAGGGATAATCTGAGAACATTTTATCAAGCCGCTTCTTCCCAGATACATAGTACCTGGTAAGATCATGCTTGAACCCATTCCAACGCTTTGATGACATTTTCATACATTTATGACGATGATCCTCGTCATTTGGCACAGTCCAAGCTACCTACACATTAAATACGTAACAACTGGATGGATTATAACTCGGATAATTATCTAATAATGTAAATCAAATGAATGTAAAGGTAAAATACCGCGATAGTCTCCCAAATCTGATCCTTAACGTTTTGTGGAACGTCATTCCAGTGGTTGTAGTTGATGCTTACGTGCTGCTTCGCTTGTAGAAACACCCACTTATTAAATTTTTTAGCACGGGGTCCCTGGGCATTTAGATTAGCATCGAAGGACACCTCAAGCTTCTGTCCACTTTGCCTGTCTTTCTCTAGTTTCTTCAACGAGGTGGCTCCTCTACCCCGTTTCCTATGAGCCTGTGATGTCTGTATGGACAAAAAAAATGATAAAATAGAGGGTTGTAACATTATAAACTTACATTAAAAAGAAGGACTAAAGATAGTATATAACATGTAAACTTAAACTAGAATCAGGTGTAGGCGTGATCGGGTCCTGCGTAGCCCCTACAGTGTCCTCCCGTGCATGTGGGTTATCCGACTGATCCATATGTATGCCTGTTCAGAAACAATATATATTTATTAACATAGGTTATAAGGACAATACGGGAGATTGAAAACTATAGTTTTTGAAGATTGCCAAGCACTGGTCACGGCCTGGCAGTGATGTCCATCACGGCCGTAACGTGCCAACTGAACCAGACCCTCACACGGTAATCGATCACGGCCTAACCGTGATGAGCATCACGGCCGTGATAGATCAACCAGCAGAGCAACATGCACTCAAAACCAAAAATAGAGACATTCCAAACAACTCAAACTCACGGTTTCAAGTTTCAACTACTGAGACTACAGTTTCAACATACACTCAAAACCAAAAATAGAGACATTCCAAACAACTCAAACTCATAGTTTCAAGTTTCAACTACTGAGACTACAGTTTCAACATACACTCAAAACCAAAAATAAAAAAAATGTGCCCTAAAGACTCACCAGAAATAGGTGCTCGCGTGGTGGTGGGGAGGGGAGCTCGAGTGGTGGCCAACGTTCGATGTGGTTACTGAGAGCAGAGGGACAAGGAGAGTTAGTGTGCGGGAAAGGGAAAGAGAGATGTCAAGTTATTGCAAAGAATGTGCGAGAAAGACAGAGTTAGGGTTAAGAGTGTACCTCACGGTGGTGGGGAAGAAGCCCTTGCGGTGGTTGCGGTGGAGATGAGCTCGCGATTAGGGCAGAGTGAGAGTGAGAGTGAGAGTGAGAGTGAGAGTTGAGAGTGAGAGTGAGCGTGAAAGAGAAGAACAGAGACGTACAGAGAGAAGTGCAGAAGGCGCGCGAGTGTAAACGTTATAATCAAAAACCAAAAATAAAACAACATTTTACGTCAGTTGTTTGTAACAACTGACGTTAAAGGTCATTTATTTAACGTCAGTTGTATTAAACAACTGACATTAAAGGTCATTTATGTAACGTCAGTTGTATTAAACAACTGACGTAAAAGGTCATTTATTTAACGTCAGTTGTATTAAACAACTGACGTTAAAAGTCAGTGTTTACGTTATAATCAAAAATAAAAAATAAAACAACATTTTACGTCAGTTGTTTGTAGCAACTGATGTTAAAAGTGTATAAGTTTCTACAAAAACATTAATTCCTTTGACTACTGTGCTACTTACCCATATTGAGCATTAAGTTTATTGATCAATTTTCAAGAAAATCAGCTAGTCTCTCTCTTCTCTATATAAAGTACCATTCTTCTGTATCAGTCTCTAATACAGCCTCTTCTTTTCCTCTATATTTCGTGCGTTTTATATTCCTTCACAAAATGGCTCTGAGACTTTTGTTATTTCTTCCTGTACCTAGACTTAAAGGTCTTAGTCCTAATGGTCAAAAAACTTCTGAGGTTGAGTAAATCATGTAACATGGATGGTAAGGTTGTGTAAATCACGTAATGTGATTTACTCACTTTATTTCATCCCAGCCATCCCTTTCAATTTGCTTTCGCTGCTAGTGACTGGGGGTTCACGATGCATCATGGAATTCAAGTGAGGAAGGAGATGCATCGATCCATCCATTGGAGTTTCCGAGGACAGGACTGAGAAGAAAATGATGTTGAAGCTGAAACTTTGCATCCATTGGAATTTCTGAGGACAGGACTGAGAAGAAAATGATGTTGAAGCAGAAAATTTTTTATATTTTAGGGCCATGTTGCAGAAATTTTTTATCTTTTAATCATATAATTGTAACTTATGAATCGCTTCAATGAGATACGATTTGATTATACATATATAACTTGTTTTATGTTAAGTGTTTATTTATTTTAATTTGCACAAGAATTTGTTTACTAATTCAAGCTAATTAATTAAGTTAAAAAATAAACTTGTTTAAAAAAAAGTTTAGAAATAAACTGCACTATATATATGGAGTGACCCGTGTTAAGAGTGACAACAGGGCATTTTAGATAGGGATATAGGATTATTTACGTCAGCTATTTATTTAACTGAAGTAAAAATCACACTTTTAACGTCAGTTGTATAAAAAACTGACGTTAAAAATTAATAATTTTTATTTTAAAAACGCTTTTAACGTCAGTTGTATTAAACAACTGACGTTAAAGGTATATAAGTTTCTGCAAAAACATTCATTCCTTTGACTACTATGCTACTTACCCATTCACCTTGGAACCTAATCCTCTTAATGATCAACTTAATTTTTTAGCAACTTATCACGCCTAGTAACTTCATCCTCTTCTCTAATAAATAGCTTTCTTCCTTTTATTTTTATGCTTCACAATATGGCTCTGACATGGAGATTAACTTCATCACTCTTTCTTCCTATTCCTAGACTCAAAGATCTTTGTCTTAATGGTCAAACAACTTCTGAGGTTGTGTAAATCACATAACATGGGTGATAAGGTTCTGTAAATCACATAATGTGAGTTGCTCACCTTATCATCCTTCCGGAGAATCGGTTGCCACAGTTCCAAAACCTCAGCTTATGAATGACCACATCATCAGCATGTACCTCGATTCCAACATGAGTAACACCATCACTGCTAGACATGGTCACATTCGGAGTATAGTTTTCCCTTTGGCATATTTCATAAAACTCTCTGATGGGATGTAGCTTTAATGTTTCGGGTGTGATAAGGGGTTCCAAAAGTGGCCTTATGCTTTGCCACGCAACCTCCTCATTGAATTCTGGAAAACTCAGTCGCTCGACTCTCCTCTCTTGCTCACCCGTGAAGGGAACGAAGCCTCAACAAATGTTTAGGACTTTAAACCCTTTCAATGTAACTTTTAATAGGATTTTAAAATTTTGAATGTATCTTGTAATTGTATTATTGATACACTTCATGAATGAGATCCGGTTTGGGTAATTGATTCAACTTATACTTCGTACATATATTTTAGTTTTCAAAACAGAAACACAAAACATACAAGCAAGTGAAACTGAAACTTTGAGGAAGGCAATGCGGAAAGGTACGTTTACTAGGTAAAAAAATTATTAAAATAACCTTTAACGTCTGTTGATGTAAGGACTGACGTTAAAAGTGAAGTGACTCACTTTTAACGTCAGTTCAATAAAGAACTGACGTTAAAAGGTTCACTGTTAACGTCAGTTGTTTATTGAACTGACGTTAAAAGTGAGTCGCTTAACTTTTAACGTCAGTCCTTACAACAACTGGCGTTAAAATTGAATTAATGAAGTCTGATATTTACAAAACTGCCACCGCCCCCTTTTTAACGTCTAGCTTTTGGTTAACTGACGTAAACCTTTACCGTCTAATGTATATTTTCCACTAGTGTCACACTTTTACTATTAGTAAAATCAATCCTTCAACTATTTGTTTGTCCTAATTAATCCTTAAATTCTTACTATTAATAAAATCAATCCTTCTATTAATTTTCAATTAGATTAATACCGATGAATAAATCCAACTAAGGTGTGCACTTAAATAAAAAAGAAACAATGACATACTAAATGAAAAACGAATTTTTGTATTCTCCCTATTATATATATAATAAAGATAACTATATTTTTTTTTACAAAAAATAAGTTCTTAAAATAATTAATTCATGACATGATCAGAAAATTATTTCTAAAAAAAATCAAAACATCAAGAAAATGCAATCAACAATTGGATTTATTCATCGTTAATAACGATCCAACTGAAAGTTAATAAAATGATTGAACTGATAGTGAGATTAAGGACTAATTGGAACGAAAAAATAATTGAAGAATTGATTTAACCAATAGTAGAAATTTAAGGACTAATTAGGAAGAAAAAAATAGTTGAGGTGCCTATTTGAAAATGGGTTAAAGTTGATGGCTGTGTATGCAATTTTCCCTAAAAAATAGGAAAACTATTGACAATGATTACTGATGTTCAAAATCATGGTTAATAACGTGTTGAACTTGGTTGATGAGTACTCCCTCTGGACCTAAATATAAGCAAAAAGTAGCTACATTCTTTGGACTCAAATATAAGCAAAAATTAATTAAGTCAACACTATTAGAAGGTACAGAAAAAAACCCATATAGGGGCAAAAATTTTATATATTTTATATATATAAATCCGTAAGACATTGCCTTTTATTGTTTGTTTTATTTATATAATTTTTAATTAATTGTTACAGGAAGTTCATCTGCTGAAACTATTACACCTAATATGTTTACTAAATCTCTGAATGCAATATCAAGCCTTGATGGTTCTATAACAATGAATGGATCCCTCCATTTAAATCCAGACAACCTGCCAAATACTCATGTTGAAATGGAACTATACATTAAAGCAGAAAACCAAGGTAAAATATTTTACACTTAATTAAAGCATTAGTATAATCATCATTTTAGTTGCTAAATATTTTTTTTTCAAAATATTGTTACAGAACTTTTAGATTTGGGAGGACCTACATTTACATGCAGTTACTGTTGTGCAATTTTGTGGTATTAGGAGCGTTCGGATAAATCAAAAAAACCAAACAATCCTAAATTCTCAATTTGTTGTTTGAAGGGAAAGATAGAACTTCCATTCCTTAAAAGGCCACCTGATCTGTTATGGAATTTGATGACAGAAGAGGATCCAAGATCCAAGAATTTCAAAGATAACATAAGGGCATATAATAGTATGCTTGCATTTACTTCTATTGGAGGAAAGGTTGAATCAGCAATCAACAATGGCAGTGGACCCCCACAGTTTATTCTCGGTGGTCAAAATTTCCATAGGATAGGTTGCTTGGTTCCACCAGATGAAAATTCTCCTAGATTCGCCTAGCTGTACATTTATGACACTCAAAACAAGATTAATAACAAAATGAAGAATTTCAGGTATGAACAATCTTCCAATAAAAACTGTAACCTATAACCACTATTTCATTTGCATTGTTATTTACAATTATATATGTATATTTTATAGTGCAAATGACAAGGATGGTTCATTGGATATTTCATTATGTAAAGATTTGAAGGTGATGATTGACGAATCAAATCAACTAGCCAAATCTTTTAGAGTTGTGAGAGACTTTTTTGAAGCAAACAAATCTTCAAATTTTTCCTTAAGGTTGTTCAGAAACAGATGCAGGAATCCTAGGACATTCAACTTGCCAACAGTGGATGAGGTTGCTGCATTGATAGTTGGTGATGTAAACAACATGGATTTTGAAAGAGACATTGTTGTAAAAAAAACGATGGTCAGCTTTCAAGGATCCATGAGACCTGTAATCACACATTTATATATTTTGATGAATGACAAACACTAACAAAAAGGCAAGAGAATTTTCCTTTAGCATGCAGGTACCGCGTGCACAAATTCAAATTATTATGGTGTACCAGAAAATCAAGTATCAAGACCACAAGACCAGATGGGTAAATTATTAGCTCTTAGATACTTTTGTAAGAGGTTGGTTTAATTAGGTACTTAGCTTGGTTCAAAGTTTTTTTTAATGATGAAAAGTAAAATATTTTATCAAAATAATTTCTGAAATTTTTAATACCATCAAAAGATTTCACTCAAGTTGTTTTTTTTGAAAATAATATTTCCGGTTGTGCCTTAGTCTTATACGTTTTCTTTATGGAAATCAATTTATTTGAAAAACTGACTTGAACGTTAAAATTGTGTTGGGAAGACAAAAGTGATTTGCTCATTGATTGCCCTTTTTTTTTAAAAACAAATTTGACCAGATTTTTATCATGATTCAAAACCAATTTGATATCACTTTATATCACAGGTGATTTTCTAATTGCCTAACTTATACTCAACGTTCATATTTCTATTAAATAGCAAAATCCCAATCTTTAATGGGATTTAATTCTCTTAATAAGAAAACAAATTGTCAACTAATGAAATTGTTATATGATCCTGGCATATTGGCATTAACTCAATTGAATTGATCTTGGCTACAACGATCATATTGTTTTTTCTAACAGCTGAGCTTTATACAATTATTTTGAATGAGAATTAATTCTTTTAATGAAAAAAAAAATTTGCAATGAAAGAAAATAATTATCAATCAAGTGCATTTACGTTTGACTTAAAAGTTTGTCTTTATTGCAATATATTTTTATAGTAAGCATCAAGCTAAATATCAGATCATGGTATGAATATTGTTCAACATCCAACTTTTTGAAATGCTTTTAAACACGGTCTTAGTCTAATATATATACTTTTGCACTAAAACTCTGAAAACACTTTGAGCTATTACTAGTATCTTTTTATCAATCTCATAGGACTTCAAGTTATAATCATCTGCACTAGAAGAGTGTATCATATTGTTATTCCTTTGCTGAAACTTTGTGTGAGGGTGTGGTATCCCTCTTTGTTGTGATTGAGGCTTCTACACAAGGGTGGGGTATCCCTAGTGAGAAGGGCTCTGTTATGTACAAAGGTTGCAAGCACCATTTATAAGCTTGTTTGTTAGTGGAAGAAAATCCCACAGGTGGAGTGGGGACTGGACGTAGGTCACTGGTGGTTGGTGGCTGAACCAGGATAAAATCCTCGTGCAAGTATTCTCTTTACCTATCTTTTAATTTATTTCTTTTATATAATTGATTGCGTGATAAATTTTGTTAAAGAAATTTTTTATTTGAAAAATTAAAAAGAAATTTGTAGACTCAATTCACCCCTCCCCTCTTGAGTCAAAGCCACATATTCCAACAAGTGGCATCAGAGCTAGACTCTTGCATAAAGAGCTTAGCAGCTTCAAGAGAAATGGCTTCGAATGACTTCCTACCTGAAGGAGCCTCCCTTGGCAGACCCCCTGCCTTTAATGGTGAAGAATATGCATATTGGAAAGAACGCATGATAATTTTTATTCAAGCACAAGATTATGATGTGTGGGATGCTATTGAAAATGGACATTTTGTCCCTATGAACGATGTAGATGGTAAGTCTGTTATTAAGCCTAGAAGTGAACAAACTGAGGATGAGAAAAAGAAAGTACAATTAAATTTACGTGCTAGAAATATGATAACATCTGCTTTGAGTAGGGGAGAATTTTTTAGGGTCTCAAATTGCAAGACGACCAAAGAAATGTGGGATACGCTTCAAGTCACTCATGAAGGAACGAGTGAAGTCAAGCGCGCAAGGACAAACACTCTGATAAGAGAATACGAGCTGTTCATGATGAAGCAAGGAGAATCCATTCAACACATGCAGAAATGCTTCACTCACATTGTGAACCAGCTTGCTGGTCTGGGTAAGAATATTGATAATGAAGATTTAATTAACAATGTTCTACGTTGTTTGAGCAGGGAATGGCAGCCGAAGGTGACAGCAATTGCTGAATCTAAAGATCTCACCACAATGAACTTAGCGACACTATTTGGAAAATTACAAGAGCATGAACTAGAACTTAGTCAGATGTCGGAACACGAAGAAAAATACAAGAAAAAGAAGAGCCTAGCCTTGAAAGCATCCTCCTCCAAAAATGAGGAAGAGAGTGAAAAAGATGAAGAAGAGGAAGACGCTTCAGATGATGAAATGGGAATGCTAGTAAAGAAATTCAAAAGATTTGTGAAAAAGAAAGCTAACTCAAGAAGATCATCAACCTTTCCCAAAAAGAGTTTCAATATGGGAGATGGTCCAAGTTCCACACCTACTTTCTATGAATGTGGAAAGCCCGGTCACATGAGGTATGATTGCCCTAAATTACAAAAGAAGGACAAATTCGAAAGAAAAGAAAAGAAGGAAAACAAACCTAGAAGAGCTTACATAGCTTGGGATGAAAATGATTTGGATACCACCGATGATTCAGACAATGAGGAAGCTAACTTATGTCTCATGGCTGGCAACGAAAGCGATGATGAGGTAACCTCTAACTCTTCTTATTCTTCTTGCTCATATGATGCATTACATGATTCCTTTCTTGAACTACACAATGACTCTATGAGATTGGCTAAGGTATTGGAAAAATCCAAGAAAATGGTTAATTATTTGCAAAACCAAGTAGTTACTTTAACAAAAGAAAGGTTGGAATCAGAAAAGGAAAACTATAGCATTGGATATACTCTAGGAAATTTTACATGCAAAAAGTGCAGTGAATATGAAAAACAAGTAAATGACTTGAAGATCACTCTTGCAAAATTCACCAATGGTAGAGATAACTTGAATGTTCATTTGGGAATCCAAAAAGGTGTATATGATAAGGCTGGCTTAGGATATAAGCCTAATGATCATGAAAAATCCTTTTTGAAGAAAACATTTGTGCCTACTCATACATCTGTTAGTCCTTTCGTCAAATGTTATTATTGTGCTAGAAAAGGACATACCGCATCAACTTGTAATATGAGAAAGGAGAATGAAAAGAAAAAATGGGTTCCTGAGGGAACATCATATGGCACTAACAACCAAGGACCCGATAAAATTTGGGTACCAAAAAACAAAATATAATTTTTGTTTTGTAGGTATGCTTGAAAGCCAAAACTACAAATTGGTACCTTGACAGCGGCTGCTCTAAGCATATGACGGGAGACATTAGCAAGTTCACATCCTTCACACAAAAAGTTAGAGGACATGTGACATATGGTGACAATAACAAAGGGAAAATTCTTGGGATTGGAAGTGTTGGTAAAAGTCCGACAACATCAATTGATAATGTACTTTTTGTGGAAGGACTAAAGCACAACCTCCTAAGCATAAGTCAACTTTGTGACAAAGGTAATAAGGTTAGCTTTGATTCTAAAAGTTGTTTAATTAAAAATTTTTATGATAAAAATAAGAAATTAATTGGACATAGAATTAATAATATTTATATGATAGACTTAGATGATATCTCTTCAAATGATGCATGTTGTCTTGTCTCTAGAGAAGAAGACAGTTTTCTTTGGCATCGAAGGATTGCACACATACACACAGAGCACTTAAACAAGCTTATTTTAAAAGAACTTGTTATCGGTTTACCCAAAATGAAATTTAAAAGGGATGGATTGTGTGATGCATGCCAAAAAGGTAAACAAACAAAGGCTTCCTTCAAACTAATTAATATTGTTTCATCGGAGAGGCCCTTGCAACTCCTACATGTGGATCTTTTTGGGCCTTCTAGAACTAAGAGCCTTGGTAGCAATTTTTACGTGTTAGTAATTGTTGACGACTACTCTAGGTTCACTTAGACCTTATTTCTTTCACTCTAAAGTGACACCTTTAAAGCTTTTAAAAAATTAGCCAAGGTAATTCAAAATGAAAAGGATCTAAAAATTGTATCTATTAGAAGTGACCATGGCGGGGAATTTGAAAACGAAACATTTGAAATTTTTTGTGAAGAAAATGTCATCAAACATAATTTTTCTGCGACCAGGACCCCATAACAAAATGGGGTGGTAGAAAGAAAAAATCGGGCTTTAGAGGAACTCGCTAGAACACTATTAAGCGATGCAAACCTCCCAAAATATTTTTGGGCGGATGCAGTTAGTACTGCTTGCTATGTTCTCAATAGGGTCTTAATTAGACTAATTTTAAATAGAACCCCATATGAATTATATAAAGGAAGGAAGTCCAATATCTCTCATTTTCGTGTGTTTGGATGCAAATGTTTTGTGCTTAATAATGGTAAAAATAATTTAGGAAAATTTGATGCCAAAGCTGATGAAGGGATATTCTTAGGTTATTCATCATCTAGCAAAGCCTTCAGGGTATACAATAAAAGAACTTTAACTGTTGAGGAATCAGTGCATGTTTCTTTTGATGAGACTAACCCCAAAAGGTTGGGAAAGGATATTGTTGATGACCTTGCAGATTCCTTAGAACATACCCACTTGGATGAAAAGAAAAATCAAGAGGACAAAGAAGGCAATGATGATGAGATCAAGCAAGAGGAATAAGAACTTCAAGATCTTCCCAAAGAATGGAGAGTTTCCAAAAATCATCCATTGGACAACATTATTGGTGATATTTCTAAAGGGGTAATTACTAGAAACTCCATTAAAAATGCTTGCAATCACATGGCTTTTGTTTCTCAAATAGAACCTAAGAACATTGACGATGCTATTTGTGATGAATTTTGGTTGTTAGCCATGCAAGAGGAATTAAACCAATTTGAAAGAAATCAGGTATGGGAACTAGTCCCTAGGCCATCAAAAAATCAAACAATTGGAACTAAATGGGTCTTTAGAAATAAATTAGATGAAAATGGTATAATTGTTAGAAACAATGCTAGATTTGTAGCTAAAGGGTACAATCAAGATGAGGGCATAGATTATTAAGAAACGTATGCACCCGTAGCCAGACTTGAAGCCATTCGCATGTTACTTGCATTTGCTTGCATTACGAATTTTAAATTATATCAAATGGATTTAAAAAGTGCGTTTTGAAATGGCTTTATTCAAGAAGAGGTGTATGTAAATCAATCTCCTGGTTTCGAAAATTTTGACCTACCCAATCATGTGTTTCGTTTAAAGAAAGCGCTTTATGGTTTAAAGCAAGCTCCTAGAGCTTGGTATGAGCGCTTAAGCAAGTTTCTTTTAGAAAAAGGTTTTTCACGAGGGAAGGTTGACACAACCTTATTTATTAAAAGAAAATCACATGATATTCTTCTTGTACAAGTGTATGTGGATGATATAATTTTTGGTGCTACTGATGAGTTTCTCTGCAAAGAATTCTCTAAGCATATGCAGGAAGAATTTGAAATGTCGATGATGGGAGAATTAAATTCCTTCCTTGGGCTTCAAATCAAACAAACAGACAGCGGCATATTCATAAGTTAAACAAAATACTGCAAGGAACTTTTAAAAAGATTTGGAATGGACAATGCCAAGGAGATAGCCACACCAATGAGCATCTCATGCTACTTAGATAAGGATGAAAATGGTAAGCCTATTGAATTGACAAAATATCGAGGTATGATTGGATCCCTCTTGTATCTTACTGCAAGTAGGCCTGACATCATGTTTAGTGTTTGCATGTGTGCTAGATATCGGGCTAGTCCTAGGGAATCCCACCTTGCGGCGATTAAGCAAATAATGATATATTTAGTTGGGACAAAAGACATGGGCTTGTGGTACCCCAAAGGCGACACATGCAATTTGGTTGGGTATTCCGACTCTGACTTTGCAGGTTGCAAGTTAGATAGGAAAAGTACTAGTGGGACATGCCACTTTTTAGGTAGTGCCTTAGTTTCATGGTTTAGCAAAAAACAAGCTAGTGTGGCATTGTCAACCGCTGAGGCGGAATACATAGCAGCAGGGAGTTGTTGTGCCCAAATTATTTGGATGAAACAACAACTGTTAGACTATGGTGTCCAATTAGATCATATCCCCATTCGATGTGATTACACTAGTGCCATTAACTTAACTAAGAATCCCATTCAACATTCTAGGACAAAACACATTGAGATAAGACACCATTTTATTCGGGATCATGTGCAAAATGGAGATTGTGTTTTGGAGCATGTGGGTACAACTAAGCAATTAGCAGATATCTTTACTAAAACCCTCAATAAAGAGAGTTTCTTTTACATCAGAAGAGAATTAGACATCCTAGATTTATCTTACATCAATTAATCTTACATGTTTACTTTTATTCTCACATATCTATCAAATTTGCTCTCTGTCGATAATTTTATTAATAAATATGTGAGCAGGACAATTAATTTTATCATAGTTCCTGTAACTATGTGTCACACTTTTCGATAATAAATTTCCAAATTAACGGCATAAACTGAATTGCATCCAGTTGGTCAATGTGCTCCTGCACCGTCCGTTCTATTGTGATAATCTGATTTTGTTAGTTTGGATACCATGAATCATAAAATCATAAAATCAACCTCCATATTGGCTACTACACATACTTATTTTATTAACGCTATTAATGTCCCACTTTTCATCTATTTTGATGAATGAAAGTTATCATCTTTATTTATTATCTTTTATCCATAAACTTTCTTTTTGATCATGCCAAAAGGAGGAGAAGAAGTGGAATATTAATCTAGCATAAAATAAATGTAATTGAACTATTCAGGGGGAGCATGCTTATAATATTCCAATGCCTAATAATTTGAATTTAGGCCTTCCGAATTTAATGACGTATCTATTGAGTAATGTGTTTTAGATAGGGGAAATTCATCCCACGCTCATGCAGTGCGTATATGACTCTGACACCACATTACATAAGTAAGAAGGTAAGGTTTGTCATAATAAAAAAGGGGAGTATGTAATCACACATTTATATATTTTGATGAATGACAAACACTAACAAAAAGGCAAGAGAATTTTCCTTTAGTATGCAGGTACCGCGTGCACAAATTCAAATTATTATGGTGTACAAGAAAATCAAGTATCAAGACCACAAGACCATACGGGTAAATTATTAGCTCTTAGATAATTTTGTAAGAGGTTGGTTTAATTAGGTACTTAGCTTGGCTCAAAGTTTTTTTTAATGATGAAAAGCAAAACATTTTATCAAAATAATTTCTGAAATTTTTAATATCATCAAAAGATTTCACTCAAGTTTCTTTTTTAAAAATAATATTTCTGGTTGTGCCTTAGTCTTATACGTTTTCTTTATGGAAATCAATTTATTTGCAAAACTGACTTGAACGTTAAAATTGTGTTGGGAAGACAAAAATGATTTGCTCATTGATTGTCCTTTTTTTTGAAAACAAATTTGACCAGATTTTTATCATGATTCAAAACCAATTTGATATCACTTTATATCACAGGTGATTTTCTAATTGCCTAACTTATACTCAACGTTCATATTTCTATTAAATAGCAAAATCCCAATCTTTAATGGGATTTAATTCTCTTAATAAGAAAACAAATTGTCAACTAATGAAATTGTTATATGATCCTGGCATATTGGCATTAACTCAATTGAATTGATCTTGGCTGCAACGGTCATATTGTTTTTTCTAACAGCTGAGCTTTATAAAATTATTTTGTATGAGAATTAATTCTTTTAATGAAAAAAATTTGCAATGAAAGAAAATAATTATCAATCAAGTGAATTTACGTTTGACTTAAAAGTTTGTCTTTATTGCAATATATTTTTATAGCAAGCATCAAGCTAAATATCAGATCATGGTATGAATATTGTGCAACATCCAACTTTTTGAAATGCTTTTAAACATGGTCTTAGTCTAATATATATACTTTTGCACTAAAACTCTAAAAACACTTTGATCTATTACTATTATCTTTTTATCAATCTCATAGGACTTCAAGTTGTAATCATCTGCACTAGAAGAGTGTATCATATTGTTCTTCCTTTGCTGAAACTTTGTGTGGTGGTGTGGTATCCCTCTTTGTTGTGATTGAGGCTTCTACACAAGGGTGGGGTATCCCTAGTGAGAAGGGCTCTGTTATGTACAAAGGTTGCAAGCACCAGTTATAAGCTTGTTTGTTAGTGGAAGAAAATCCTACAGGTGGAGTGGGGACTGGACGTAGGTCACTGGTGGTTGGTGGCTGAACCAGGATAAAATCCTCGCGCAAGTATTCTCTTTACCTATCTTTTAATTTATTTCTTTTAAATAATTGACTGCGTGATAAATTTTGTTAAAGAAATTTTTTATTTGAAAAATTAAAAAGAAATTTGTAGACTCAATTCACCCCTCCCCTCTTGAGTCGAAGCCACATATTCCAACAAGACCCATACATCTTTCATTCCTCTACAATACCCTTTGTTGTTCCTTTTTGGAGAAGATGGTTATAAAGAAAATATTCCTATTCGAGATTCTGAATTGAATAATGAAGGTAGAAAGAGACTACGAGTAACCATGAGAGAATTTCTAGGTTACAGAATTCAAGATAGGAGAATAGAATTCGGGAACATTGTCAATTCAAAGAGGTTGTTTCAATAGTTTTTGGTTGATGCATAAACTATGATAGAGGCTCAACGATTGCAGTGGATACGACTTAACCAAGCTTCACTCAGGAGTGATGTTTTGAATGGATTACAAGAAGCTGTTACCAGAGGTGAGACTGACCCAACTACAGTAGGAGTCAGAATTATCCCCCCGTTTTCATTCACTGGAGGGATGATATATATGTTTAATAATTGTCAAGATGCAATGACAATTTGCAAGAAATATGGATATCCAGATCTCTTTATCACTGTGACATGTAACTCTTATTGGAACGAAATTCAAAATTTTGTAAGGTCAAGAAATTTGAAAGTTGATGATAGACCAGACATTTCATGCCGTGTTTTCGAGATGAAATTGGATCAAATGATAAGTGATTTTAAAAAAGGAAAGATTTTTGGAGATGATGATGCAGGTTTGTGTTTCTTTAATTTTAATATTTTCACACAAATATATCACACGTTGTACATTTTTATATACTAAACTGTCCAATATTCATGTTCCAGGAATGTATACAGTAGAGTTCCAAAAAAGGGGACTTCCACATGCACATATTCTTTTATGGTTGAGTCAGTCTAACAAGTTGGTCACACCTCAAGACATAGACAATCACATCTCTGCTGAGCTGCCATCTAATTTGTTGTATCCTAACTTGAATCGTGTAGTTTCAAACTTTATGATTCATGGTCCATGTGGAGCAGCTAATAAAAAATCTCCATGCATGAAAGATGGGAAATGCAGCAAGTTTTTCCCAAAGAAGTTTCAAAATGTCACTGTAATTGATGAGGATGGATATCCTACATACAGAAGAAGGGATTTGGGTCTAACTATAAAGAAAAAAGGTGTTGAAGTTGATAATCGATTTGTAGTTCCTTTCAAACCTCAATTGTTGATCAAATACCAAGCTCATGTTAACATGGTATATTGCAACAAGTCAAATGCCATCAAGTATCTTTTTAAATATGTAAATAAAGGACCAGACAGAGCTACGCTTGAGTTTAGAAATGATAATAGTGCAGGCAGTGACAAAAGATCTGTGGTTGATGAAATCAAACAATACTATGATTGCAGATATGTTTCTCCGTGTGAAGCTGTATGGAGAATTCTCAGCTTTGACATTCATGAAAGATGGCCCTCTGTTCAGAGATTAACTTTCCATCTTCCAGATCAACAGAGAGTAATATACAAAGAGAATGAGAGTATTCCACAGGTTTTAAGAAAGAATGAACAAAAGACTACTATGTTCATGGCATGGATGGGAGAAAACCAGCAATATTCTCATGCTAGGGAGATGACCTATTCACAATTTCCGTATAAATTTTTTATAATGAAAATACTAGAAGATGGCATCCACGGAAACAGGGTTACTCAATTGGTAGACTTCACTATGTTCCTCCTGGAACAGGTGAGCTGTTCTACATGAGAATTTTGTTAACTGTACAGAAAAGTTGTACCGGTTATAGGAGTATAAGAACAGTCAAAGGAGTAACTTACGATATGTTTCAGCAAGCATGTTATGCTTTTATTGGCTGATGATAAAGAGTTCTTTGATGCAATTACAGAAGCAAGTGAATTAGCATCTGGTGCACAGCTGAGAAAGCTTTTTGTTACATTATTGTTAGCAAACACTATGAGTAGACTAGAGGATGTACAGAATCAAACATGAGAATTGTTATCAAATGGAATTGTACACCAAATAAGGAGGTCTCTTAATATTCCAGGTACAGAGACTCAACCTAATCTATGTATTATAATATATTTATCTCTAAATCCAACTGTTTCATTTATAATTTTAATACTAAGATTTTTTCACAGGCTTCATTTGGAAGAAGATGACATTAAAAATCTCTGTTTGATTGAGGTAGAAAAATTGCTCCAAATGAATGGTAGAAGTCTGAAAGAATTTTCCAGTCTTCCGTTTCCACGAACGGATCAGCAGTACCAATATAGTAACTGATTTGTTGCCTATGAACTTAACTACGATAAAGATCAGTTAAAACAGACCCGTCAGTCTCTGTTATTGTCAATGACAGAAGAGCAAAAAAATGTTTACGAAGAGATTATGAAGGCTGTATCTGTAACATCCCAAAATTTAATATGATTATTTTATTATTAAGATTAAGCTAGTATGAGTTTTGTTGTAGAAAATTGTTAGCATAAAAAAATTTATTAGAATTATCTAATAACTATAAAAAGATATAATGATTAAAAAAAATAGAAACCTACGTGATATTCACGTAGGCCACATTGTTACCAATGTGGAGATTTTGACTTCAGCCAAATGCTATCCTTATAGAATTATTATATATACAAAGCAATAAGTAATTAAAAAAAAAACAAGTGGGTCCTATAAGTATAATAAATGAATTGAGAGCATGGTGCAAGGTCTTTCAGTCAGGGCCTTTCTTTTGTTAAAATAAAAATAAAACTAAGCCCACCCTAAAGATTGAGATAAATTGTCTTTTAATTGAAATGAGAGAGGAGAAAACCTGAAGCAGGAAAAAAAACCAGTCTTAGCGCCGTCGAACAAGAAAATAGAAGGGGGAGAATAGTAACAGCTCAACTTGGCACAGATTCGAGATATCAGTGGGGAGAAGAAAATTATTGGTAAAATGCTTGGATTTATCTTAGATAATTTTTAGAGCATTTTGGAGGTCTTCGAGAGGTGAGTAACATTACTTTTTACGAACCCTCTCCATGGTATAATTGTTTGTATGTGTGCCTAAGGATATATCATATAGTCTTTTTTTGGAATTAGAATTGACTAGGTGAATGTTGTCATTAACTTAAACTTTAAAATTGGGGGTTTTCAATTAAAATATAAATTTGTTAAATTGAGTATTTACTCTTGTTATTAATGGCATGAAATACATGATCGGTATTTGTATTAGTTAAATAATGTGTTTGTTGATGTATGTTATGCCTTGATGTTCATGACTCCTTAGTTGTAAGATCACTTGATGACATGCTATGACTTTATTTGGTATGCATGATAAGATTAAATATTTATTTTATGGTAATGAGTTGTTAATTACATGTATGAGACACGGAATTTGTGCCTTATGACATGGTATTTTCTTTTATATATATTGTTTTGGAAAATTAGCGGATGCCATGGACAGTTTTTCCGGTTACCGCGCCGGTTGAGAACAATACTATTTTTGAAAATATTTTATAAACTGTATTGTTGTTCACTGGGATTTTATATCTCATTATAAGTGTTGTTTTCAGAGTCCGAGGACATCGTTGTTGAGGACCCAGAGATCTGAAGAGTCATCCTTTTGATTAGCTAGTGGGTTTGTAAGGTAGTATGGCTGAGAGTACTATACGAACGACGTTCTTGATCTTACGTATTATTTTTCTCGGATTGTAATTGGACGCCCGGTTTTGAGGCTTTTCTTTTATTTGGTTTTATTCAGATGTATGGATTTAATATTATATTTATTACTTTGATACATTATTATTATTTTATTTAATATGAGACATTTTCCAGACTTATATAATTGAGAAAAATTTTATGACCAGCATATTTTAATTAAATGTTTTGAAGGATTTTTAGCGAAATTAATTTGGGTTACTAATGTAACGATGGGCGTTACATTTTTGGTATCAGAGCAGTTCGATTCTAAATCGGACTGTGGTAGTGGGGCTTTTTCAAAAACAAAACTTGGGCGTATAGGATGCTTATTAGAGTTATAATTCTGCATTCTATTCTTTTGGATATTGGACTTGATCAACCCACTGTTTGATTGGTGGTATGCAGATTATGGCAGCGAACTGGCGAGGGAGAAATGATGCACTTGCAGCGACTTTGGCTCGAATGGACAGAGTTATGCAGGAGCAGACGGAGACTCTCCGTCAGATAAGGGATAATGGGGACGTGCTTAACGTGGTACCGGTTGCAGCTCCAGATCCACAGTACAGGGGTCTGTCAGAGTTCAGGAATAATAATCCGCCAGCTTTTCGAGGGACTACCGATCCTATTGAGGCAGAGGAATGGTTACTGAAATTAGAGAAGATCTTCCGGGCCATGGGGTGCTTTGATACTCAGAAGGTGGATTTTGCAACCTATATGTTAGAGTCGGATGCAGAGCACTGGTGGAACTGTGCCAGGGGCGGGTTGCTTGCTTCGGGCGCCTCTATCATGTGGGACATATTCAAGGAGGTATTTCTGGAGAAGTACTTTCCGCACAGTGTCCGGATACAGAAAGAGATGGAGTTTCTACATCTTCGTCAAGGGAGTATGATGGTGGCAGAATATGTGGCCAAGTTTGAGAGGCTTACAAGGTTCTCTACACAGGTGAGGGATAATCCTGATAGTCCATGGAAAGCAATTAAGTTCGAGCAGGGTTTGAAGCTAGAGCTGCAAAGCCTTATTGGGCTCCTAGAGATTCGAGACTACCCCACTTTAGTGAACAAGTGTAGGGTGGCGAAGCAGAATATGCAAGTTGTGCTGTGATAAGCCTCTGGCTCATCTAGTTTCCAGCTAGAAAATGGGTATATTTTGTGCCTAATTGGGCGAGTCACCCTCGCTAATCTCCCAAATTGGCCTTGTTTTGTTCCTAAGTTAGACTTTGACTCGTTTTATGCATTTTTAGTAGTTTTTAGTTTATTTTGAGTAGAATTACGCTTTTCGTTTTCTTTTATTATTTCAGGTTAAAAGTGAAGCTCTTAGAGTCAAGGAAAATGAAGAAATCAGTGGAAAAACAGTTCTGGAGGTTTCGCCTCGCGAAACAGGAGCTCGCCTCGCGAGCCTCAAAGACCACCAAACAAAGAAAGTGTCACCCTCTCTGTCTCGCCCCGCGAATCACCATCTCGCCTCGCGAGTCTGAAGGTCTGACTGTGCCAGAAGTGTCATCCTCTCTGTCTCGCCTCGCGAAACACTACCTCGCCTCGCGAGTATTCAAACTCAGGATGGAGCCAAAACTGAAATTCGCCTCGCGAGAGGCTACTCGCCTCACGAGCGGGCGCAGATTCTGAATTCTATAAATTGCTGTTTTAGGGCAGATTGAAGAATTTTTGGTTCACCACTTGTTTTTAGATCAGTTTTGACGAATCCTTGTTCTCTGGAGCTGCATCTCCTTATTTTCTTTTCTTATTGTACAATTAGGATGAACTTCAAGTGTTTGTGTCTTGTTACAAGCATGAGGAGCTAATCCCCTTGTCTAAGGGATCAATGAAACCACCCATGATGGTGTAGTTCCATGTGATGTATGTTTTTCTCCTTTATCACAATTCATGTTTTCCAATTCTGGATTTATTGCGTTGATCATATGCATTCGTGACTGACTAGTTAACGTTGATGAGGCTTAGTAGGCAATTCACGTTTAGAACTTGAATTGGGATCATTGATCGAATATTGCACGAGAGTGAATAGGAGATCGGTGCAACCTTATATGAACCAGATTTAATAGAGTTTGATGATTGGGTTATGAGACCTAGTAAGTAATTAACTCAATTGTTGAATACGTCCTATTGAACACGAGAGTGTCATTAGGAGAAATTGGGGGTCCTGGTTGACATTGTAATTGACCCTAGGGAGGGAATCATCATCACTTGGGTACTATTCATGATTGGGTAGGTGGATTTGTGACCTTAGATGTTTTAATTCCAGATTTTAACACTTTATCTCTAATTAGTTTGTTGATTTGAATTGCGATCCTATTCTCTCTCTCTATCCTCAACCACTGCTGTTACTTGGCCAAACTTATCGGATTTCTTGTGAATTGGTAGAATTGGTAGCCCAATCCTTGTGTTCGACCTCGGTAATTACTTACCGTGTTTTATTACTTGCGACGACCCGGTACACTTGCCGGTGACTCAACATGCTGGCTGAGAGGTCGAAGGAGAAGAGCTTCAGTGACGGCAAGAGGTTCAATGGGAAAGGGGGTAATTTCCAGAAGAGCCTACGACCTGTGCCTACGATCATAAAGGGTAAGCAGGTTCAAGGTGCTCAAGGTGAAAAGGGGACTGCATGTACAAATGTGGGTGGCAGCATGGAGATCGAGTATGCCCCGCGGCACAAACCACTTGCCACAAATGTGGGAAAGATGGGACACTTTGCTAGGATGTGCAAGTCAGGAGGACAACCTCAAACAAGATCACTGAACCACGGAAGGGTCTTTACCATCCAAGGAGAGGAGGTGAAGGAGTCTGGTGGTTTGATCCAAGGTAAGGGCTTTATTAAAGGTTGTGATGTTATCATATTGTTCGATTGGGGAGCAACACATTCATTCATTTAATTTAAATGTGCTCAATTCTTAGAGTTACCTATTACTAAACTGTCATATGATTTGTGTGTTTCTACTCCTGCTAAAGATAGATTGATTACTTCTTTTGTCTGCCTGCAGTGTCCTTTATTGTTTCAAGACCTGACTTATATTGTTGATTTGATATGTTTACCTATGTGTGGTCTAGATATTATTTTGGGCATGGACTGGTTGTCTCGTAACAATGCTGTTATTGATTGTGCTAGTCGAACTATTTCTTTCATTCCACAGTCCATATCCGTTGACTCTCCTAGGACAGAACATCTTATCTCTGCTGCCTCATGTCATAAGTGCTTAGTTGAGGGAGCTCAGGGATATATACTTCTCTTTTCTGCTAAGATAGAGGCTAAAAGTGATATAGCGGCGTTGCCTATTGTGTGTGAGTTCCCAGATGTGTTTCCTAAGGATGTCTCTAGTTTACCTCCAGATAGAGAGATTGAGTTTACCATAGATCTAGTACCTGGAAGTGATAATGCTCTCATCCAGAACTTTGCAGATTGGATTCTGAAGATAGGATATGGTTCTATTAAAGGGAATGTGGATGATGAAACTAAAATTGAAATTCCAGATGACCTTCTAATAAAAGCACATGATAGTCCATTGCTGCAGTTAGTTAACTTTGCCTACCCTGATTTGTTGAACAATACCACTGATACAAATTTCTTTCAAGAAAGAGCTAAATTGGCCCCTACATTGGAAGCAGTTGAGAAAATCAACAACATGATATTGGACCTTATTCCAGGAGAAGAAAAGATCTATCTTAGCTCCGATTCACCTTGCCAATCTGACGAAGATTCTGAACTTCAATATGAATGGTTCACAACAGAGTTTTTAAATGATATAAAAACATCTGGCATTCCAAATCATAGATTAATTTTTAAGGTTGGTGTGCCTGTAATGTTGCTGAGAAATATTGATCCCAGTGGAGGTTTAAGCAATGGTACAAGGCTGATAGTGAATGAGTTAGGAAGGAATGTTATTGGTGCTACTGTTGTCACTGGAACTAACGTTGGGCAGAAGATTTATATCCCAAGAATGAACCTAATACCCTCTGATTTAGGGATGCCATTCAAATTTTAGAGCAGACAATTCCCTCTATCCCTCTGTTTTGCAATGACCATTAACAAAAGCCAAGTTCAATCTTGTTGGTAGTGGCTACGATCTCAAGAGGGGGGTGGGGGTGAATTGAGATATTGAAAACTTTCTCAACAATTTAAAGCAAAACAGTGTTTTCTTAAAGAAAATTGGTTTTCACTCAGTTTTAATTCCCAAGAATCAGGTTATGGAACAAGTAATGATGTCAAGAAGAATTATAAGAAGTAACAACAGGTTTAACACAGATTGCAGATCAAAGATTCAAGTTAACAAGTATTCTTAAAAACTCATTCACAACGCACAAGTGCATATAACAAGTATATGGAGTTTAGAGATGAGAAGAACACGCAAACCGATTTATCCTGGTTCGGCTACCTCATCTAGTAAGCCTACATCCAGTCCCACACCTCTGTGGTTTTCTCCACTATAATCAGCAATTACAAAATTCCAATTACAGCAACACAAGGATAACCTCCTTGCTCAAAAATTCACCAGAAAGCACACTTGCTTTTCTATACCCAAGGATCCATTCTATCCTTGTTCAAGCCTAAGAGATACCCTCTCTTAATCACACTAATTCACAGAAAGAATTGAGTAGAAGAAAGACTCTAAAAGTCTGATTATACAAATTGAAGTTCTAAGTAATATCACACTTTTCTCAGTGATGAAGCACTTTGGGGAGCTTTTTGAATCTTTCGTATTTTCACAATCAGAATGAGTAAGGTTGTTGAAAAGTGTTCCTTTGATCCCTCTTTATATAGAAAACAAATTATAGTCGTTGGGATCAATTAAAACAGATTTGGATTTGATTTAATAAAATTTGTTTTCTTGATTCTTGTTCTTGAAATGAGATTCTGTTGGTTCTTGTAGAGTTTGCGTCCTTCTTGAAAATAACCGTTTCCATCTGAAAGAATAGCCGAGTCTATTTGAAGAGTAAAATAACCGCTTCCATCTGAAAGAATAGCAGAGTCTATTTTGAAGAGTAAAATAATTGCGTCCATTTGCCACGTCAGCAGACGGGAGTGCTGACACAAGGTAATTTGACGTGCTCCAACTGGTAGACGAGCTCTATATGCCATGTCAGTGGACGGAGCTTCTCATTGAGATCTTAGTAAGTCCAAAGCGCGTAACCTTAGTAAACGAGCTCCATATGACACTTTTAGTAGACGAGCTTTTCTTTGTTACTTCAGTAGACGTGCTCTTCTTGTTTCTTCAGTAGACGCACGCTTCCATTACTTTCAGTAGACGAGCTATTCTTGTTACTTCAGTAGACGCGCGCTTATGTTACTTTCAGTAGATGAGCTTTTCTTTGTTACTTCAGTAGACGTGCTCTTCTTGTTTCTTCAGTAGACGCGTGCTTCCGTTACTTTCAGTAGACGAGCTCTTCTTGTTGTCTTCTTGTTACTTCAGTAGACGCGTGCTTCTATTAATTTCAGTAGACGAGCTCTTCTTGTTACTTCAGCAGAAGCACTCTTCTTGTTACTTTTAGTAGACGAGCTCTTCTTGTTACTTCAACAGACGCACTCTTCTTGTTACTTTTAGTAGACGTGCTCTTCTATTACTTTTAGTAGACGTGCTATTTTTATCCCTTTGTTGGACGTTTGCTTGTTTTACTTTGTTGGACGTCTTGCTTGTTTTACTTTGTTGGCCGTCTGCTTTTTTTTTTTACTTTGTTGGACGTCTGCTTGTTATCCCAGTGTTGGACGTCTTCCTTCCTTTAATCCTTGATTTATCTTTTTCATGAGTGATCTTGCATGCAACTTAACACGTAATAAGTACATAGTCAAAATCAAAAATCTTATGCAAAATACACTTTGTTTGTCATACATCAAAACATGAATGAGGGCTTAGTCTTACAAATCCTTGTCTCAGGTGGGATTGTTCCTCCCAAGGCCAGTTTTCTCTCACGGACAACTCTATGTTGCAGTTTCTAGAGTTAGATCAAGGAATGGATTAAAGATACTCATACTAGATGAGAATGAGAATGTTTCAAAAGCAACCAAAAATGTTGTATACAAAGAAGTGTTTCAAAATCTATAAATCTTACATGTTTTGATGTACCCTATCCAACAGCGTGTCGCATAATTTTAGTTGAAAAACTTCAAACCCCTGCATTGTCGAACTGAACAGAATGACCACAAAGTTAGGAACAGTTAACCTAAAACAATGGTTCACTCTAAACAAGAATTAAACATGGAGTCGCCACCAACTTAAGTATGCAATGGACGGGACCTCCGCGTCCAACAGAAAATTAAGTACGCAATGGACGGGACCTCCCCATCCAACAGAAAAGTAAGCATGCAATGGACGGAACCTCAGCGTCCAATAGAAAATTAAGTATGCAATGGACGGGACCTCCGCGTCCAATAGAAAATTAAGTACGCAATGGACGGGATCTCCTCGTCCAACAGAAAAGTAAGCCTGCAATGGACAGAACCTCCGCGTCCAACAAAAATTAAGGATGCAATGGACGGGACCTCCCCGTCCACATAAAAGTAGGCATGCAATGGACGGAACCTCCGCGTCCAACAGAAAATTAAGTATGCAATGGACGAGACCTCCCTGTCCAACAGAAAACTAAGTATGCAATGGACAGGACTTCCACGTCCAACAGAAAATTAAGTATGCAATGGACGGGACCTCCACATCCAACAGAAAAGAAAGCATTCAATGGATGGAACCTCCACGTCCAATAGAAAATAAAGTATGCAATGGACGAGACCTCCCCATCCAAAAGAAAAGTAAGTAGGCAATGGACGGAACCTCCGCGTTCAAATCAGTTTTGTGATCACAAAATCTATACATCTATCTATACATCTATCTATCTATACATATTATAAAAGATTTGTCAAAAAAATACATATTATAAAAGAGACCCCATTTTATCAAAAAAGAAAAAACCCATTAGGAGGAAAGTATGGACAGATGTCACGGTGAGAATGCAAGTTTATCAAGGAAGCTTCTATTAGTCTTTCCTAATCTAGAAATAAAAAATTATTTTTTTGCCTTAAAAAAATTTATATTTAGGAATACAAATTATAAGTATCAATTTAAGAAGCACCATCAACTTTTAGTTTAAAAATTGAAATCATTCTTTTGAATAGTCGTGTGATTTCAAATACTTGCTTAAACTATTTAATTTCACTAGATGAATTCAATCGAGATTGACACATTCCAAGACATATTATAATTTCAACATTGTCCAACAATTAAAACAAAATAGTGAACACAGCAAAACACGTTGCAAGCTAAATAAATCGTCGGTTCAAAAAATGTTGATTCTAAAACGTGTTTAATTTTTCATTTGCCCGTATATGACAATTTAAGGGGCCAATATTTCAAGAAATAAAATGAACCATCATATTATACTCATCCAACCATTGCAACTAATAGTATAAATAGATGCAACATCCTCAGACCACCTCACTAACTTTCTTGCTTTACTTTCATAATGACCGAAGCCTATGACCCTGTTTCTGCTATCTCTTTTGAAAAGGAATCCTAGAACATCAAAGTTGAAATTATCAGGAAGTGGTTTGTTCCAAGTATGAATGGTTGTAGAATAGCATTCTCATTGGAGATGGTGCTGATGGATGAGCATGTTATTTTAATTCACTTTTTTTGGTGTACATTTGAACAATTGTCTTATTTTCCTTACTCATTGTTGTTTACATGTTTATTTCAAGATGCGAAAGTATCTGCTTCTATAAAGAAAACATTGATTTATCGATTTGAAAGTCTACTAGCCGAAGGGAAAGATGTAATTATAACTGATGTTGGTGTTATAGCTAATGGAGGTGACTACAAGACCACAGGACATGATTACAAGTTCAATTTTAAACACACTTCCAATGTTCATCCTCTTGACCAAAACCAAATAATTACATCTCCATACTCTTTTGTTTCCAATGCCGAAATCCTGGACTTTAATTATAATACTTCTTATCTAGCTGGTATATTTACTATTTCTCTCATCTTTATGTCTCCAACTTTATCATACATATTAATTTTGACATTTTCTAACGAACGATGATCTGCAGATGTTATTGGTCTGGTTACTGGTGTTAGCATTGAAAAAGAATATACAAAAGATGGTAGAAAATTAAAGTTGAATGTATTGGAGTTGGACAATGATGGGTTAGTATTTTATGATGATAATATTTTATCCTATTTTTTAATTTTTTTAAGAGTACTAACTGATTTTTATTTTTATGAACCAGCATCAAAATTGAATGTGAAGTTTTTGGTTCCTATGTCGAATTGTCATTGGAATTGATAAGGAAAAAACTGAGAATTGCTATGAGAAGATTGTGTTTCTGTGCTGAAAGACCTTAACGACAGGACCTTGGAAAGCTGTTCTTTTGAAGTTGAAGAATGTTTTTTATGAAGCTATTTTTTGATGTATTTTGTGGTTTTTTTGTTCCCCTTTGGCTCTTTAGGTTTCTGGTTTTTTTGTTGTTGTAATTTTTAGAAATGATCTAAATATTGACTGGATAATGATATCTTACGAAGATTAATATGATGTTTAGTTTGTTTCAGAATTACTTTATATTTTATAGTTATGTTATATACGTTTGTGTTTATATTTTTTTTTCCATTAATTAGTAAGATCAGATGAGCAATACTTTCAAATTCTACTATAAGCAGATTTACAAACACTTTAATGTTCTAAAATTTTATGAATTGTAAAATATTTCATTAGATATGATATCTTTAAAATATTAATTATACTATATTACATTTCATGTTAAGCAAATTTCTAACCCGTGCCAGGTGCACATACTAGTATATAATAAAGATAACTATATGTTTTTTTTACAAAAAATAAGTTCTTAAAATAATTAATTCATGACACGATCAGAAAATTATTTCTAAAAAAAAATCAAAACATAAAGAAAATGCAATCTACAGTTGGATTTATTCATAGTTAATAATGATCCAACTGAAAGTTAATAAAATGATTGAACTAATAGTGAGATTAAGGACTAATTGGAACGAAAAAATAATTGAAGAATTGATTTAACCAATAGTAGAAGTTTAAGGATTAATTAGGAAGAAAAAAATAATTAGAGGTGTCTATTTGAAAATGGGTTAAAGTTGATGGATGTGTGTGCAATTTTCCCTAAAAAATAGGACAACTATTGACAATGATTACGGATATTCAAAATCATGGTTAATAATGTGTTAAACTTGGTTGATGAGTACTCCCTTTGGATCTAAATATAAGCAAAAAGTAGCTACATTCTTTGGACTCAAATATAAGCAAAAATCAATTAAGTCAACACTATTAAATTAGTATTGCAAAAATCAAGAAAATTAACCAATCAAACCAATTCTCTATTTACTTTTTCAGGAGCATTGCATATTGCCTAGACAATTAACTCTTTTTTTTTATACAAATCAAAATAATTAAACTAACTTAACTAATTTTCTTAATAAGTATGAATTTAGTTTTTTTGCTTATAATTAGATCCGGAGGGAGTATTATATATATAATAGATAGGATAACTCATTAATCAACGACTTAATTAATAATGCACAAAATCTTGATTAATACAATTTAATAAATAAATAATTAGTTAAATAATTTGATATATTCATTAATAAAGTTCAACTCATCATTGACCACGGTTTTCAACATTTTAATCTTTATCCATTTGAAAGGCAGCCTGATCCCTGTCCCTGAATTCCACACACATGTCTCTTGACTGGTGGATTCAGTTTTCATGTGTGGTTGAGCCATGGGTACCATTTCCACCTCAACCTCCAATTTGTAAGGGCTGATTGTAGTTGAAATTTGAAAATAATTATAATTATAAATTAAGTTGATTTGATTTGTTTTGATTTGAAAATAAATTTTATATTGATGAAATAGTTTTTATATTTGGAATTCATTTTAAGAATTATTTAATTTATTTTATTATTTTGCATTTTCCATTGTCAATTATCAAACCACGAAAGGTCTTGTATCTAATAATCTCCTTGGAAAGAGATAAATATAAAACTCTTTGTAAATATTCATAAAGGTCGAGAGTTTCTTGGATTATGACACCATCTCCTCATCCTAAATTTTTTTCTACCAAAAAATCATGGCTATCTTAAAATTATTTATCCCCTTTTTGACAATAAGAAAAAAAAAGGGGATAAATAATTTTCCCCCTTTACACTTTGCCATTTAGAAAAAAAAAAAAATTCTCATTTCTATATTTTTTCTTTCTCTCCCCATTTTCTTCAAAAGAGGAAGTTGTAATTGGCTGCTATCATTATTAATTGTTAATACTTTATAATTGTCAGAAAAGTTTATAAGCAACCAGAGCATCATTAATTTTTTTAAAAATTTAGGAAAGAAATTAAAAAAAAAAAAGTAACAGTCATAGAAAATGTTAACGGTTGGATGAAAATAAGTTAAAATTTGATGTAAATACACATATAGATAGAAATCATTTGTCTCATCTCGTTGTACCATATCCTATCCCTACAAATAATATTTTGTCACATTTTTTTAATATTATATAAAATTTTAATTTATATGACAAAATATTACTGCCTAAAATAGAATGTGGTATACCAGAACACAATGATGAGACGAATGATCTCTGTTCCATACATATAGATAGATAGTTAGACAGACACACCTTTTCATAGGGATGTTTATATTTGTTAAGTATTGCTCCAATAACTCTTAACTAATCTGAAAATCCAAGTACTTTTGTAGCATCGACCTACCTGTTTGTTAAGGTTTAGGATCCACTTCATGAACCAAACTTCCTAACGGGTAGGAGACAAAGAAAAAGCCAGTAGAAGATAAGAAAAAGAAAAGTGAGATGAAAAACATGTTTTGTCCAGAATCAAATTCCATTACCATTCCTTTATGCGGCCAGCTCTTAACAATTCAGAGCTACTAAGATGTGACTTAGCATTGACCTCTTGATTAATTAAATACTACTATCTCTTTAAGGGAAAGTGGTAGGACAAAAGATTTATACACTGCTTAATGCTTACATTTATGACACAGTAAAAAAAGAAATAATAAGAATTGAAGTTACTAATTGCACATAGGGGGCTGTGATTTTCTCAGAATTCTTCTCTTAATATTATCTCTATCTGCCCTTTTCGCGGTTATGATCTGATTTACTTCTTGCCCTTCTTATGATTTTCTTAGGATCCAATTCCAACTTGTAGCTTGAAATACTTTCATCTTTTGCTCCCCTCATAATCACCTTCTCTGACTGTGTTTCCTCAATGTCTCCTCTTATAACCATTTTTCTCTCCAAGTCCAGTGGCAACTTACCATCTGATCTTTTAGTTTTTTGGTGATCCTTTTCTCTACTTTCATGGAGGGAGGTTCCATTGAATTCTTCTTTATCTACGCCTAAAGATTGCTGCTTGCTTTGGCTATCTCTTGTAGCCGGTCTATGTTTTGCTCCCAGAAGTATCTCATGTGGTTTTGGCAGTTTGTGACTGCTGGTTTCCCTTGAGCCTTTCTCTTGTTCAAAGTAGAGGAGCTGCACTACGGTTCTTAATGGCAGAAGCTCGTTTTTGACTGCGTGCGAACGCACTTCTGGGGACAGGTTTTGACAGTCTAGAATCCCACACAGACGCTTCTTGTCTGCTTTGCTCAGGTCAGGATGCACCTGTTCATATGCATTGATATTCAACTCAAAAATCACATCATACATGCACCATATTTATATAAAATTAACTAAACAATCAAAGCTGGCCACTATACTGCTTATATTGATATATATAGTTTAACGCTCAAGGAAACTATAGTTTAATGTCCAAATTGTAAGAGTCTTGAGGTTCTCAAAAAGTGCTGAAATGTATACTAGTGTTGTGTTTCATGAGAATTTGTTCAGCATCCAAAAGCAAGAAATTTTAAGTCACTGCATGCGGGTGTGGTATGGATTAATGGATACTTCACCTTAAGATAGATGTTAATTGCCTGGTACAGTTCATCGTGGTCTAGTCGAGCAATACTGGGCACAGTTTCAGCAAGAGATATAAACTTTGAGACTGGCATATTATCATCCCTTGCCACCACTTGAAGATAGGAATCAATGAGCTTGCCAACATTTCTGACTGATCTTAAAAAGTAGCTATTATCCACAGCACCAGGGGACATTCTTTTCCAGATCTTCAAGAATGTTTCCAACACTGCTAGAACTAACTCAATATCATAGAAATGCTGGTCAGAAGAGGATGTTGAAGGATAAAGCAGGTCACTCACTGTTGCCTCCTCAAACTGTAGGCTTGCTCTCCGTATCAGTTCTGTTTTTGTCACTGAGGACACACCAAGATGAATTGAAATGCTGAGAAGTCTCAACAAGAAGCCAACTGAAACTGCCCCTCTATCTGCAGGAATCATGCTTACAATTGTTTCAAGAATTTTTCGGTTTTTCTCCTTAGATTCATCTGTCTGAGATGCTGAACTGCCTGAATTTTTAATCTTTGTGATGCCCGGTAGCCACCGGCAGGCATAGACATGCAAAGCTTCACCAATAAGCTGAGGAGGGAGCACATATGTTGATCTAATTGCCATTATTATGCACCTGAAAAGATCTATGTCAAGATCTGAAACATCCTCCGTCCACCAATCCTTTGGGACAGAATGGTGCTGTTTTTTTGTATAACCAGGCCTAGTGTAGGTGTAGGACCATTTGACCTGCACAGAATCATCATTTATGAGCATCAATATCCAAAGAAGTAACAATCAAAGAAACTTGAAGAAGTTTGATGAATCTTGAGTTTGAGTTCTTGACCTGGGGTGGGGGTGTGAGAACTTTCTCAATAATTGAATCAATGCACTTTCTGACTATACCAAGATTCTCAGACCACTCTGGTAACGTAGCAGTAGTCTGAAGCGTAGCAATGGAATCCTTCCAACCCTCAAGAATGCACGAATTGAAGAAAGCCTCAAGTTTTCCTACAAAGTTTCCCTTCTCAATGGAGTCGTTCATTCTAAGGAACTTTGCAGCACAGAGTGCAGGTACATAGTTATGGGCACTAATATTGATTGAAATTCCATAGCAAAACTTGGCACAGAGTTCAAAAGCATCTTCCCCTCCAGGTATATCATGAAGCTCCAGGGAAACACTCTCAGAATCACTGGAATCATAGCAAAGCCTTTGTAGGAGGCCACATTTTGGAAGAAGTGGAAACTGCAGCTAAAAAGAGCAGAATTATAACCAAGATTGAATTGATTTTCCTTTGACACTCACCACATTTTGATTCTAAGTTCAATACCTTATGTAGCATATAGGTAATATCGTTGATTTGTATCACAAGGTCTGCAGGTATATCTGAGATCACAGTCCTGCATTATGAGAATACATGTTAACTCGTAAAAAGACTGTATAGAGATTTTAGAGGAAAGAGTTGCTGCGAATACCTGGTAGCTTGTTCAGTGTAGAAAGTGTCTGGCCTTGCCCCAAGTTTCATGAACTTCATTTTTATTTGTGGTTAATTGGTTAACTATACCAAATCGTCAACAAAAAAAACCTCTACTTCAAAGCCTGCATAAATTCAGAAGACTGCAACTTGAATGATACTACTACAAATCCCATAAAGTCAAGGACCAAGGTTTTGATACCTAGTTTAGTTACTCGCAGAAGGGAAAGTGCGTGCCAGTGTGTGTGAGAGAGAAGGCGTTAATAGATTATTGACCATGCTTGGGTGAATAACAACATATCATGATTCATGACCATTAAACACCAGAACAGGACAGCATCAACATAGATTTCATCATTTCAAGCAAAAGGGGTGGAGGTGGAGTACAACTATAGAAAGAAGAAATTAGAAATCACAACAACAGATGAAGGTAGAAGAAGACCAGGATAGACATGATATCATTCTGTCGGTTATGTATGAGAAAAAAATCAAGAAAATAAAGAAGAGAGAGAAATGTGAAACAAGAGCTTACCTCAAGTTTTATTTTATTTAGGAAGAGGACGCGGATTAGAAACTGCTTAGGGAGTTTTGCTAGATGACATGCACACTTGTCTCTACTTCAAACATTGAAGCTGAATTTTGTAGGTGAAATTAATGAAAAGTTTTGTGGATGCAGAACACTCGCACTGACTTACATAGGCCTTTCAGATTTTTCTGCCTCTCTGCCACTTCCTGACATATGTAACAACAAACTGAACAACACGAGAATTCCATAACTCTTGGCAGACAACCTTATGCTACTCATACGATATTGTTTTGTCCCAAAGTTTTTAAAAAAGAAAATAAAAGAAAAGGGAGCTGATAATGAGAAAGTGCTAATTATTAACTATGTTAAAATGTGAACTCTATTCTCAATATCCTCAAATAATTTGATCCATAGCCAATTTTCTCAAAGCTTTTTGTCACAGAAGATTCATAAGCCACCCAAAATAGAATGCAGTAAAGAGCATTAATAATAATATCAAATGGAGAAAGAAGCAGCACCACGGCAGAAAATGCTTTTTATGCATACATAAATATATAGAGCTGGGAATTAACTATTAAGTGAGTCAACAAAAATCACTAGAGCTTTTGTAGTGACTCAAATTTGGGTCAAAAGTGAATATAAATCCAATAGAGATATGTACTAATAAACACCACAATCTCTTTAGAAGATACTTTTGATTCCATATATATAAGGATACATGAGTATGTTCAGAAAAAGATATGGAAATCCGGGAGAAAGTGATGCACTAGGCAAAAAACTAGTGTGTTAACAAACAGAAGGCAATTATTATTGATCATTTTTTTAGTGAGGTTACTTGGTTAAGTCACTTTCGATGTTTCTCCAAAGAACTTAGATATGTATAAACTAATGTAGACTTTTTTCGGTTGAAACTTATACTAGGCCCGCAGTGGTCCACTGCTATGTCTTCTCAATTATGCCACTCCATATTAAGTATATAGGAATCAAGAAAGGTGGAAGCCAACTTTTTCTCCTTTCTTCATTTGATTTTCTTTTTCTTCTCAATTTTATTCAGGAATTGCTGAAAGAGCTCTGCATTAGTCCATAAAAGCATCCTGTCATTCACGCTTTATCTGAGATTTGCTTCAAATTTTTGAAATTGATTAATATATAGAGGAAATAAACAGCAGAACAAGAATCTAAAATGGTTTTGACATTGAGGATATGCTATTAGTGCTAGGCCTTTCCCACCGTTCATTTGTTGAAATCTGACATTTCACAGACACATGGTGGTAAAGCAAAAACCATTGCTGTGGTACAACACTTATTGCATTAAAACTAAACAGTTGATGTTTTTCTTCCAAATAAGACTGCATCAGAAGCCTCACCACCATGGTACCTTTTTCTTGGAGGAAACTCTCACAGATCCCAATTCCAAGAACATCATGAAAATTCAGAAGAAGTGCTTGGCTCATGTCAGCAATTCGATTCTTGGATGACAGCCAGTAAAGTATTTAGCCAATTATTTCTCCGCCACTTGCCCTCCTCTCCACCCAAACCAGAAGGTTTTATCATTTTCTTTTTGTCCCTATGCTTTTGGAATTTTTTAAGCGGAACCTACAGTGTTTTTCTTTTATTAACCTCTGGTAAGTGCTCTTCATCTTTATCACAGAACGAAAAAGCAGCTTTAAGCTTTTGATTGATTAAGGAAGTGGCAAGTCAAAACCGATTGCTTTAATTAAATTACTAATCCATTGTTATTATCTCTTTATACTAACAGTAACAGAATAATTAATAAATCAAGTCCTTCATCAAACACCAAAAAAGAAAGGAATTGAAAATGTCTCAAGAATTTCTAAGAGTAAAGCAAGAAGAGAACATACCTGTTAACATATTATTGATGTTATTGCTTGTTGCAATATATAGCTGCACGGTTCTGAAGTAACTCTAAAGATTGAAGAAAATTTTTGAACTGAAGCTAAAAGATATGGTGTAATTGGCACCAATGTATAGGAACACGTGAAGTTGAAAAATGAGCGCTTCAGCATATAGTTTTATGCAAGTAATCCTCAGAGAGAGAGAGAGGAATAAGGTGTGGCTGTAGCTAATTAACGAGATTCGGTTAGGAACAGAAACAGCCAGAGAGACACCAACTAAAGGAAACTGAGTGCCAGAATGTCTCCTTACCAAGAGCGTCAAGGGGAACAGAGAGAGAAGGAGTGGTTCGTTGGGAGTAGTCAACATACTTACTAATGCATCAAAAGCATGCTATCATAAACTCTTTGAAATTTTGAATATTGATAGTAATAAATAAATCAAATGAATAGAAGAGGACCAATGGTAACTAATGGGCAGGTATATAGAAAAAATCTGATTGAAAAAAATGAATCCTTTACTATTATCTAGTTGATAAATAATTAAAAAAAGAAGGTAAGGTTGACCTAAGGGTGAAATCACTAAAGCTATAACTTTAAGCCTACTAGCAAGTAAAATATTTATTCTTAGTTTTTATAAATAAAAAAAGTATAAAAAAGTCTAACCTAAAACATAATCTAATCTTAAAATAAAAATATCTTACTGAAAATTTGTTTTAATTCTCACTTACCCTGTGAACCAATCCCGAAAGTAGGAAAGGAAAGCGGTTCCTTTTCATTCACCCACAGCTTGAAAATTGGAACTCTATGATTGAATCAGAAAAAGCATGCAGAGCAAGTGGGGAGTGCAATTGAAAAGAAGCTTGTGTAGGGACAAGGGTGAAAGTTCCTCATGATGCTTCACCCCACTAAACCTTTGGATATTCTTCTACATGGTTATGTGCATGTCGGCCACGTGTCATGCCCTGTGCCGTTTGTTATATCAGCATGATGGGATTGCCTTTGACTTCATTTGTTGGTTGTTTCGGAGGCCAAACACAGACAACCAATTCTATTTCTCCTCTCCTCCATGTCACCCCTTATCTATCATTTTTCATGATCTTTCATGCGTGTGCCCTTCTCCTCTTCTCTCTGCTCATTCACTCGTGCGTTGATCGTTTTGGCTCATCCTTTGGGGTCCCACATGATTTTGTGTCAAGGGTCCCCACCAATCCCTTTGGCTTAAACAAGATGTACCAACAACTATTAAGAGGTTGTTTGGGAATCATGGATTGTTATGTTTTCGGCTGTTTTCTTTGAAAAAAAAAGTTATTTTATAAAAAATTATTATGTTTGGGTGTTTAGATTAATGTGTAGAAAATGTTTTATTTTCTTATAAAATTGTTTTCTAACAATCTCAAAGAATGGACTGTTTTGATGGATTATTTTTTAAGATGGTCACGAGTGTTTCATCTTTCCCTTAAGATGTTCATGTAAAAGTGATTTTTTATATTAAAAAAAACAAATTTTGATTATAATCGATTATTACAATAATCGATTAATAAGATTTGTAGGAATGAGCAGCATGAAGTGTGAAAAACAATGGGTTTGGTTTTGTTGGCAATCTTAAACAGCTAGAGGCAAATGTACATTCTCTCTCTCTATATATATATAAGCTGACAGCAATTTCCTACCCAAATGATGCTATGACCAGGAGTTGATGATGGCCATGATGAACATCATGATCTCAATAACATGATCATGATCATAGAGATCATTAAAATCAATATTCAAACTAATTTTTTTAAAAAGAAAGGTCGACCATGTGTCTCTTTACATGAAGATAATCGTCCTCTGACAGTCCAATACATTGAATACACATTTGTTTATTGTGTATGCAGCACTTTAATTGATGTGCTTTTTTGCGTCTTAACCTTGCTCAAATTATATTTCCCCTAACATCATCACGATGAAAGTTTATATGAGAAAATTTTTCCAAAATGATATTTACTCAGGATTATTGAGTCATTAGATGAATGTGTTATTTTAAATTTCAAGGAGACGAAAGAAACTTCCCAGCTTTTGATGTAATACTCTTGACTTTATTCGTCAAATACTCAATCAACTAGCTGCCTTTCTATCACATTCCCCACTTTTTCTTGGTTAGATTTCTTAATTTATGCCCAAGCATATGTTCCTAACCGCACGTTTTGATTTTGAGAAAGGGAAGCTTCTCCCATTTTGTTACATCAACAGATGTTGTAGTTAAGACGTATTAAATCCAAATGAAATGGGGAGTTGAATTTTTTTTACATAAGCAAAAAGTTTGTTTTTTTTTTGGGTTAATAACAAAAAGTATATTGAAACGAATATAAAGGGTACTCAAATTCATATACAAAGAAAATCAAAAAAATAAACAAGGGAAATAAGTTAATGGTTCAACCCCAGAACACCAAAGTTGCAACGAGGTTGAAAATCTATCTAGCATAGAGTGATAAATTTTAACTATTGAATGTGACATGAAAAAATGGGGATTAAAACAAAAAGTTATATAACTTTTTAAAATGATTATATAAACCTTTACACCACCCAAAAAAATAAATGAGACTACACAGAACCCCGTAGAACCCCGTAGGCCAATGGAAACCCAATACAGTAGATATCTTTACATAATTTCGAAGAAAAGCAATTGTCTAAGAAAACAAAACCAGCAACAGAGCCTGCCAATTCAAATGTGGAGTTAAACTAAGTATATTTTTTTTAAATATAAGGAAGGTTTAATCGTAGTGTTTCATATTTAAAAAGATTAGTCTCATACTTAAAAGTAGAATTTCCCTAAAAAAAAGTTTAGATATGTCAAAATGGATGATGTAGAATATTTTTAGTGTTAATATAATGAAATTGATAGTTAACAACATATATTAGAATTTGATGCATATACATTACCATATATTTTCATAAATTGCCAAATTTCATTTATTCCTTTGTCTATAGGGTTTGTTTAATTTGGAAGTTGAGAGGAAAAAGAGAGGGGAAAGTTTGAGGAGGATAGGGAAGGGATGGGACAAGGAGAATAGCCCTTTAAAGCCCTCAAAAATCTGTTGGGTATCTCCCGCACAGACAAATAATCGTGAGAACACACACATAAAATACACTACAAAAAAATAATAGAGAATACAAGAATTTACGTGGTTCGGCACCTCTTGCTTACATCCACGAAAACACTCCAACAAAATTATTCATTATCACAATAATGATTACAATAATTGTAACTCACTCCAATTGTGTATCACTTTACAATCCGAATGAAGAATGCTCTATTTATAGAGCCATCAATAGTGTGAAAACACTACAAAATTTGGCTGCATTGCATAGGCCGGTGGAAAATTATTTTCCCCCCCTCAAGTGGAAGCTCTTTCTTTTCCATATACTTGAATTGTTCTCCCAACAATACTACAACATCAAAAAAATTTACCTTCTTCTCAAATTTGTTATCACGGCTGCTTTTCCTTCTCAAAGCTTGCCCTTCCAAGTAGCAAACGTTCTTCTCATTTTTCTTCCCTTGTAACACCAAGCGCCTTCCCTTATAGACCTTGCATCCCCACTTTGAACCAACATAATTGTACCCTTGTGATTCCATCTCCCCCAAAGAAATAATATTGGCAACTGCAGAGGATACAACCCTCATATTTTGGAAAGTTCTAATGGCACCACTGTGGAGCTTCATTCTCACACTCCCAATGCCTTCAACCTTTATTTTTTCACCATTTCCTAACTTGAAATGGCCAAACTCTTCATCAATTTTCAAGGTGTCAAACATCGCTCGATCTCTAGAAATGTGCTCCGAGGCAGCAGAATCCATCACCCAATTTGATTTAGCAACCTCCACCGTTGTTGCTAAAAACATATCTTCATTTTCATCTTCAACGGTTTTGACCACGTTTGTCTGAGAGTTGTCATCATCCTTCCATATCATTCTCAATTTCTTCAGGTCCTCCCTCATTTGTGTGCACCTTAGTTGCAAATGACCTTTCTCCCTGTAATAGTAACACTGCACGTTACTCATATCTCGTTGAGGACGCGATTGCGATTTTGATCTTCCTCTTGGCCCATCATGCTTGTAACATCCTAAAAATTCAAATATAATTATTTTAATAAAAAAAGGGTAGTATAAGAGTTTATTATAATTGTTTTCCTTATAATAAAAATCCAGTGGGTTCCACAATAATGTAAAATTGATTTTAAAAAAATAAAATAAAAATAAGGATAAGAACCTACCCTGGACTAAATTAATGCGGCAATAATGATTGGAAACATAAGCATATCAAGGCCCATGCCGTGTTACCCATTATAAATTGATAGTTTGAGTGTTTTAAGCCCATTTTCGCATAATATGACTAGATACCTAACTTCAGATGGTATCAGAGTGGCACCTCTCCCAGTACGGTGTGGTTCGGGGACGACCCAAGCGGAAGCTGGTGGGCATGTAACACCCGGGTGCTGACGAGGGCGAGGAGTGGTCGCCGGTGCAAGAAGGCACGGACAAGGAGCGGCTCCTGGCGGGCTTCTAGGCGGAGGGACACATGAATGAACCGATTACACACCCGAATGAGAGAGATCCTGAGACTGTGTAGGTATGGGACTATATAGTTGAGGAAGGCTTATATGAATTGATTGATACTACCTATACTAACAAGATGCATCTTCTTTTCGGATTTTTGACCGCGCTGTCGCCACGAGCCAAAAAGAATGAGCGATTATAAAATAATGCAGTATAGTGCGACAACTCGGATCGTCTCTCAAGGACTCTTTAGGTGTTGTTATTATTAACAGAAAATTAGTAAAAGTTAGAAATGGGGGTTTTGAGATTAAAACTAAAATAAAGGAAACAAAATAAAAACAGAGAAAAGAAACAAAACAGTTTAAGAAATTAGCAAATAAACAAAAGCGTTTAACCTACTGTTCTCAGTTTCCCACTATCATTGGTTCATGCAAATCCTAAGCAGATACTAATCCCCTCCCGGTTGTAGCAACAATTAACAAACGAAAACCGCTACTACAGATGTATGTTCCTATTCCCGAAATAACAAACGGGGTTAAGCCCTCATGAACAAACGAACATGAATGAACACACGCGAAATAACAAACGCGATTATATATAGGAACATAGCATCACCGAAATAAACCAATACCACACTATACATTACTGAAATAACAAACAGAAACATATAATATGGCATTGAAAAGAGAAGAGCAAATGAAACAGAATCACAGAACCTCAAGTGTTAACAGAAACCAATTGCAGTAGATTAATCTAGGAGACTAATTCTCCATTACAAAAGAAAACAATAAAAGAAAAGAAATAAACTACTGAAAAGTATTACTCATCGTCTACAAAAGATTAGCCAAAACTGGCTAACTCGATTAACTTTTTCAGTTACGCCTAAAACTACTTATATACATGTTTCTGGAATCCAGGTCCTCGCGAGGCGAAGCACTTCTCGCGAGGCGAATTATGCGAAAGGTCTGCAACTCTTGGTCTTCTCGCGAGGCGAGCATATCTTCGCGAGGCGAACTCTTCAAATTCTCAACTGTAACGCCCGTGACCTTCAACGTGCCCAAACCGTGATGGCTTCTGACTTTTTCATGGTTGCAATACTCGCGGGGCGAGAGATCCTTCGCGGGGCGAGTGGCTCCAGATTTATTTTATTTTTACTTTATTAACCTGAAAAACAGAAAATAAAAGTAAATACTTTATTCACTCTAAATCTACTAAATTAACTTAAAAACAATTTACAGACTCAAAATACTACTTAAGGACAATCAAGTCTAATTTGGGTGAAAATGATATAAAATAAGCACAAAGCCAAGGTCTTTACTAGTTATAAAACCAGTCAAACAGAGGCTCATCAAAATACCCCAAACTTTAAACTTTGCTTGTCCCCAAGAAAACTACACTCAAAAACTTAAAAAGACTCCAGACCTGGCAAGCTCAAAAGATTCAATCAACTTTTTCACAGATTTCAAGCAATTTATCAAAACAATTTTTCCTTCAATGTTCCCCCCTTTTAAACAAAGCAATCCCCACATTCATTTATTCTAAACAATTGAGAATTTCATTATTCAGGCAATCAGAAATCTAAGCAAGGGATCTAAGTTACAACACAAAAGAGAGATCACCATATCCAAACAACTGCCTTCCTCATAAGGGAAATTTGTGTTCACTCATTCGCTCAGTTTTTGTCAGGCTATCAACAATTCTCTCAATTTCACCTTTAAGAGCACTTCCCATAAATTTGATTTTCATCTCAAAATGGTTCCCACAGAAAACATGCAAGCAACATCAAAAGGTCTTTTATGGGTTGAAATGGGGCCTGGCTAAGGGTAGGATATACTAAGGAATTAGGCTGAAGACCCTAGGAACTAAGAGAGCATGAAACATTTTTACACTTTTAAAATTCACTCAAGTTCCTTTCTTTATTTTTATTTTTTTTCTTTACACTTCTGGGTGGCTACAGCCTTTTTATTTCTTTTTGGCATTTTTGCACTTTTAAATTTTTTTCTGTTTTTCTTTTTCTTTTTTTTTTCTTTTTTTCTTTTTTTTTTCCCAATCCCAAACAACATATTACACCTTGCAGCCACCCCAAACTTTGGTCTCTTGCACCCATTCTAAGATTACATGCTCTCCTAATCCTAAGATTGGGTTACATGGTTTTCCAGATTTTTGGGCTTATAACATTAGGTTATCAAGAATTAACAGGCTAATAGGCTCAATGGGGCTAACTAGGGAACATGCATTAGGAATGGTTATTTTAGGCTAAGTAGCTATTTACAAAGAAAATGCCTAAATCATTTGAAGCAAACATATAATCATGCAAACCAAAAAGAGATTCAATCAAATCCAGGGAAGTGCAACTTAAAAAGTGATTTTCACACAATTTAAAACATGTTGGAGGCTCAAAACCTCACCTGGACATTTATGTGCAAATTGCTTGACAGAGATTCTATCCCTAGTGTGTGCTTCCTATCACCCCAAACTTATCATTCATCATGCCATCATAATAAAATCTCAAAGTTCAATTTTCAATCACATGGGGATCATTTTTCAAAAATTTTTCTCAAATCCTAGGGGGAAAACAGTCAACACATATTATGCCATCAATCTATGCAAAAATTTAATCAAATCCATCAAACTTGCCATAACCAAGACACAAACACAACTCCTGAGCTTCTCAAATTATTCAGGAGCATTATTGACAATAAAACAGAAACAAAATAAGGAAAAGAAAATTAAAAAGAAGAAAGGTAAAGAAAACTCATTGCAAGTGGTGGTTCCACCAGGATCCCACTGTCTGTAACATAAGTCCCACGTGGTGTCCAAAGGACTGAAATTCATTCCAAGCCTCCCTAACTTGCAGCTTTGATGCGGAGGTGAGCACTTGACAATTATGACGACCTCGCCGAGTGCGGCGGACTTCTCACTTCCTCTCGGGTCACAGATGACCTCCTTCTCAATAAAGTCTCCCCAATAGAAGTGGGGCTCAACCTCTTGGACCGGCCATGGTGCAAAATCCAAGGGTGCAAAATCCAGCACTGGTGGCTCCTCAGGGGGAAGTGGTAAACAGTTAGTTGGGGTTATTGGTGCTGCTTCAACTTCTGCAATGTCTTCATTCACTGCACTAACAAATTTTTCACCTGCTATACACGCAGAAATTTCAGCACACACCAAACAAAGGTTAGAGTTAGTACATATATTACAAGAAAATGAATCAGAAAAATCTACAATGTCTGGAAATTCAGCAATTAATTCATTATCCACCCCATTACTCTCAACACATTCAATTGTTTCACTTGAATCATCTACTCCCAAAGGTTCTTCTTTATCTTCAGGCACGGGGGAGCAGATGTTCTCTTGATCCTCCTGATCTAAGTTTCCCGAACAGAACAAACCTGCAAAATGATCCGCATTTTCTATTTTTCCTGAAAAGTATAAACCTGTAAAACATTCAACACACAAAGCAGTTCCGTCACAATAACAAGCATTAGGATCAGGGGATTCAACACATAATTCATCAACAGAAACATTATCAAAATCATCAGAAATATTTTCAAGAATAACTTGTGCCTCTGTAGGTTCTTCAATGGGCTGTGGAGTTAGCATTGCAGCTGAGTTGGCGGTAACTTGATCAATTAGAGCCCACAACTTCCGAGATTCAGCTTGGCTCCTCTGGTATTCAGCCTCCATCCTCTGTTGATTTTCCTCTATCATCCGTTGATTTTGCTCGGCCATCCGTTGATTATTCTCAGCCATTTGTTGTAGCATTGAAGCAATCTCATTCAAGGTGCTCTGTGAAGGTTCGGAAGGTGCAGAGGTGATCACTTGGCTAGGATAGTATGGTGATGGCTCACTAAAATTAGGATAATACATGCAAGGTGGTGGTTCATAATAAACATTAGGCAAATACCCAAACATGTAATTATCCATGGGGAAAATTAAAATTTACAGACCAGACAAAGCAGACAAAACTAATTAGCAAAGATTTTTTTTTTTTTTTTAAATTTTATTTTCTGCTAATAACAACAAACAAGAGACCCCGACAACGGCGCCAATTTTTGACCGCGCTGTCGCCACGCGCCAAAAAGAACGAGCGATTATAAAATAATGCAGTATAGTGTGACAACTCGGATCGTCTCTCAAGGACTCTTTAGGTGTTGTTATTATTAACAGAAAATTAGTAAAAGTTAGAAATGGGGGTTTTGAGATTAAAACTAAAATAAAGGAAACAAAATAAAAACAGAGAAAAGAAACAAAACAGTTTAAGAAATTAGCAAATAAACAAAAGCGATTAACCTACTGTTCTCAGTTTCCCACTATCATTGGTTCATGCAAATCCTAAGCAGATACTAATCCCCTCCCGGTTGTAAAAACAATTAACAAACGAAAACCGCTACTACAGATGTATGTTCCTATTCCCGAAATAACAAACGGGGTTAAGCCCTCATGAACAAACGAACATGAATGAACACACGCGAAATAACAAACGCGATTATATATAGGAACATAGCATCACCGAAATAAACCAATACCACACTATACATTACTGAAATAACAAACAGAAACATATAATATGGCATTGAAAAGAGAAGAGCAAATGAAACAGAATCACAGAACCTCAAGTGTTAACAGAAACCAATTGCAGTAGATTAATCTAGGAAACTAATTCTCCATTACAAAAGAAAACAATAAAAGAAAAGAAACAAACTACTGAAAAGTATTACTACTGTCTACCAAAGATTAGCCAAAACTGGCTAACTCTGATTAACTTTTTCAGTTCTGCCTAAAACTACTTATATACATGTTTCTGGAATCCAGGTCCTCGCGAGGCGAAGCACTTCTCGCGAGGCGAATTATGCGAAAGGTCTGCAACTCTTGGTCTTCTCGCGAGGCGAACTCTTCAAATTCTCAACTGTAACGCCCGTGACCTTCAACGTGCCCAAACCGTGATGGCTTCTGACTTTTTCATGGTTGCAATACTCGCGGGGCGAGAGATCCTTCGCGGGGCGAGTGGCTCCAGATTTATTTTATTTTTACTTTATTAACCTGAAAAACAGAAAATAAAAGTAAATACTTTATTCACTCTAAATCTACTAAATTAACTTAAAAACAATTTACAGACTCAAAATACTACTTAAGGACAATCAAGTCTAATTTGGGTGAAAATGATATAAAATAAGCACAAAGCCAAGGTCTTTACTAGTTATAAAACCAGTCAAACAGAGGCTCATCAGAGCCCATCACTTAAGAACTCCACAGTTAAGCGTGCTAGACTTGGAGCAATTATGGGATGGGTGACCTCTTGGGAAGTTTTCCCAGGAAGTGTGTGAGTGAGGACAAAGCATGCTGAAAAGACCCGCGTTGGTCTGTGGGGACAGTCGTCAATCCATAAAGCAGCCAGGGACGTTACATTTTTGGTATCAGAGCAGTTCGATTCTAAATCGGACTGTGGCATTGGGGCTTTTATAAAACAAAACTTGGGCGCATAGGATGCTTGTTAGAGTTATAAATGTTGCATGTTATTCTTTGGGATATTGGACCTGATCAACCCAGTATTTCATTGGTAGTGAGCAGATTTATGGCGATTAATAGGCGAGGGATGAACGTTGCACTTGCACCAGCTTTGGATTATATAGCCAGAGTTATGCAAGCACAGGCGGAGACTCTCCGTCAACTGAATGGGAATGGAGGCCAATCACTAATGGAGTGGTGGCAACCTAGGACCCTTAGCACGTGGGACTTTCCGAATTCAAGAAGAACAACCCGCCATCATTCCGAGGCAGCTTAGATCCGAAGGAGGCTGAATTCCTTCAACTCGTACAGGAGAAAAGTTACCCTATTGTTTGATTCAGGAGCAACACATTCTTTTATATATCCTTCATGCGTGAAATTTGGAGTTTCCTATCTTTCTTTTGTCCTTTGATCCACGTGTTCCTACTTTTATGGGGGATAATCTTATTTCTTCCAGTTCTTGTTTCAATTGTTTTCTTGTGCATCAGGACGTGCCTTATGTCTTCAATCTTATTTGTTATCTATGTCTGGGTTAGATGTTATTCTTGGTAAGGAGTGATTGTCTTTTAGACTTGTTGTCATAAAGTACTCTAATAGAACTATTTTTATTTTTGATACCTCTTCACAACCAATGTCTTTCGAATTTTCTCCGGTGTCAACACTTATTGTATTGGTTGTTTCTTCTAATAAGTGCTTAGTTGAGGGAACTCGGGGATCGATACATACTCTAGTTTTCTGGTAAGGTGGGGATTTATGGTGACGTGACAGTAATACTCATAGCATGTGAGTAAAACACTTTCTTAAAACCTTAATGGAATGAATTATTGAAGGATGTGATCTCTTAATTTGTTTTGATTTTTTTTAATGTGGGAATTGGGGTTTTCACATGTATATTTGTCTAATATGAAGAATCGATGTTTTGAGATTCTTGATTATTGATTTAGGATTCTTAAAATGTTTTAATGTTATTTGATGAATTAATTTGATATTTTTTTTTAATTTTTTTTATTCTTTTAATTGTGGTTTTGTTTCTTTTGTTGTGGTGTATATATGGCTCCTTAGTTTTATTTTCATACAAAATGTGCAGTCCTGTCTCATTTGTGTTTACGGTACTTGAGTTAACTTTTCCTTTTGTTTGGTGGCAAAATCTCAAATCTCACTTGAATTGATTTTTCTATTTCATATTTAGAAGCATTGCTTCACTTTGTCAAGTCACTAACGTTTGAATTAGTTTCACTTTGCCAAATTTAAATTAGACTTATTTGGAATCACAATTTGCTCATGTATACTGACGCACGGCTTCACTCTGTAGTGATTTTTATCGGGCCCTAATTAATTTTTTTTTATAGTATGAGTCAAATTCCACTTTAGTCAATGGTAAGAAATATGTTTGATTTTGTAATAACTTTTGAGTGATTTTAGTGGGAAAAAAAATTATTGGAGTATGAGGTTGTGTGTGGACAATATGTAATTGGACAAAGTAACCATTAGGTATATGTATCGTTGCCTATGATAGATGACCTTAGATCGTTGAGTAGAGTGACGATTGATGTTAGTAAAGTAGATCTAGAGATGGAATAAGAGGAGCCCAGGACAGTGACATATGAGAGAAGTTTCCTAGAATTGGAGGAGTATTATAGAACTTTATAAATGGGTTCTCTAGACTAACCTTACCCCTCACCAAGCTGACTAAGAAAGGAAAATCTCTTGTACGGGATAAAGTTCGAAGTTTTTTTTTATGATCATAAGAGCCTTAAATAGTTGTTAAAAAAAAGAGAGAGGGGGAGAGAGTTGAATATGAGGGAAAGAAGGTGGATAAAATTTCCTAGGAACTATTATTTTTTGAGTTGAAGTACAGTTCATGAAAAGCCAATGTAGTAATCGATGCTCTGAGTAGGAAATTTTCGCACATGTCTAGCTTGAGGTTGCAAAAGGTGAACCTAATAGAAAAGTCTAGAGATATGGATTTGGATTTGGATGCCTTTTAAGCCTTTAAGTTTGAAAATTAATAGGTCGAAGATTTATAATGACCTTAGGAAATATATTAAACGAGTGTAGTTTTTAGACCAGGAACTGCAATCTGTTTTGGATCAAGAGAATTATGTTTAGTTGATAACGATCTAGTGTTGTTTAAGAATATGATCATTGTTCTTAAGGAGGGGAGCCTTCAAGATGAAATACCATGAAAGGATAGCCATACATCTAGGAATAACCAAAATGTATCAAGATTTAAAGATGTAGTGGTGGACGGGAATAAAAATGGATGTTGTATTGAATAAGTTATATATATGGTCAAATTTTATTATTATGTTGTAATTTTGTTATATATATATATATATATTTTGAGAACCAATTTCCTTGAAATTTCAAATTATTTCCCAAGCGACCAAATATTTATCACGATTAAAATACCCCTATGATTTATTTTTACATAATTAATGACATGTCTAATCCTAACAAACTTATATTTCTTAACAAAAAGTGAAAAAATCTTATTTCTTATTTGTATGTGCCTACTCAAGGACCGAGATTGAATTGGTTTCTTATACTATTGTGGTGTTAATTTTTACAGTTGTTTTTGCATAATGTCTGCACAGTTTAATTGTAATTTTGTTAAACATTATTCTTCATTTTGTTATCACATATTTTTTTTAGTAAGATCTTCTTATCAACATAAAGTGAAACTATTTCTTCCTCTTTTGAAATTATCATTTTGGGATAGCTAAAAATTAGCATGTGAACTTGCTACTGCTTCATATTTCTTTATTTATAAAATTCCTCAGTTCTGTATAAAATATAAGAAATTTGGTATAGAGTTCGTAAGAGATATTATGTCTACGTGTGGATGATATAAAATATTACATCAATTTCTTTTATGGATTATTTGTTAAATTTAATTTGTGGGAACGCTTATAAAGGTGAAATGCAAGTGAAGGTGTTCTAATTATAGGCGGATGGATAGAAACAAATACTTAAGTGCATGATTTTATTATATAAATGTTATTATTGACTTCATTTTAAAATTAAATATTTTTCTTTAAAAAAAATATTTTTTTTTAAAGTTAAGGGGCCATGAATTGTACATTTATTATCTGGTGGAATATTTAATGACTATACACACACACACACACACACACATATATAAATATATATATATATATATATATATATATATATATATATATATATATATATATATATATTAATGATGTGATTAGGAATGTAGATCCCCTTTTATGATAGTGCGAAGTAGGTGAGAAGATATTGTTATGATCAGATTTAATCAAAGAGATCACAATTAGGATTAATAATTGAGGGAAATATGCGCATTGCACAGAATAGATAAAAAGTGTTATGTCGACAAGAAAAGAAAGCATTTAGAATTTTAGGAAGAGGAACATGTAATCTTGAGAGGCACTCTTAAGTTTTGGATGGGGATGTCAATGTCATTCAGAAAACTGACTCTTTGTTTCATGGGACCTTTCCTAATTCTCAAAAGAGTCGTGCCCGTTGCTTACCAATTGGCTCTTCTACCACAATTGGCAAATCTTCATGATGTTTTCCATGTGTCGCAACTTAGAAAATATGTACATGATGAGTCTCATGTGATAGCTTGAGTCTTTACAATTGAAGGATAATTTGATCTATAAGCCCAGGCCTAGTCAAATCTTGGACAAGGGCACAAAGACTCTATGGAACAAGACAATTCCATTGGTGAAAGTGTTATGGGAAAGGATTAACTCCGAAGGAAAACTACTTGAAAGATGGAAGAGGACATCGTATGTCAATACCTAGATCTTGTTGTTTAAGGTAAGATAACCTTTATGTTTGGTTTTCAGCATATGTTACAAGATGTGTGTGAGTATGTGATGAATTTCGGGGACGAAATTCTCTGAGGGGAGAAATGTAACATCCTAAAAATTCAAATATAATTATTTTAATAAAAAAAGGTAGTATAAAAGTTTATTATAATTGTTTTCCTTATAATAAAAATCCAGTGGGTTCCACAATAATGTAAAATTGATTTTAAAAAAATAAAATAAAAATAAGGATAAGAACCTACCCTGGACTAAATTAATGCGGCAATAATGATAGGAAACATAAGCATTACAAGGCCCATGCCGTGTTACCCATTATAAATAGATAGTTTGAGTGTTTTAAGCCCAATTTCGCATAGTATTACTAGATACCTAACTTCGGATGGTATCAGAGCGGCACCTCTCCCAGTACGGTGTGGTTCGGGGATGAACCAAGCGGAAGCTGGTAGGCATGTAACACCCGGGTGCTGACGAGGGCGGGGAGTGGTCGCCGGTGCAAGAAGGCACGAACAAGGAGCGGTTCCTGGCAGGCTTCTAGGCGGACGGACACATGAATGAACCGATTACACACCCGAATGAGAGAGATCCTGAGACTGTGTAGGTATGGGACTATATAGTTGAGGAAGGCTTATATGAATTGATTGGTACTACCTATACCAACAAGATGCATCTTCTTTTCGGGAGCCCATCACTTAAGAAATCCACAGTTAAACGTGCTAGACTTGGAGCAATTATGGGATGGGTGACCTCATGGGAAGTTTTCCCAGGAAGCGTGTGAGTGAGGACAAAGCATGCTGAAAAGACTCGTGTTGGTCTGTGGGGACAGTCGTCAATCCATAAAGCAGCCAGGGACGTTACAATGCCTCCTTGAATGACTCCTCCCTCGTTCAGATTCCTCAGTCATTGCTATTGCACTTTCATCATCAATATTCTCGTTTTTCATCATTCTCTCATTTTTTCTTAAAGTGACGATCACCTCATCCATCTTCAAAGTTGTTCTTCCAACAAGCAACGTTTGAACCACAGGTTTGTAAGACCTTGGTAGTGAGGCCAATAACAACATCGTCTACTCCTCATCAGATATTTTATCATCTGCATTCAACAATTGGCTTACTAGCTGGTTGAACTTGTTGATGTGGTCATGGAGATTTCCTTTCATCTCCATTTTGAGTTGATACAACTCCATCTTTATACAGAGACGATTGGTTAGCGACTTCGACGCATAGATATTCTCGAGCTTCTCACACAATACCTTCATTGTTGTCTCCTTCAATACGTTGTGCTTTATCTCGGGAGAAAGAGCAAACCGAATCTTGCTTACAGCCTTCTTTCGGATCTTAGTCCATTCTTCTTCCTTCATGGTAGTTGGCTTCTCCTTCTCTAAAGCCTGATCAAGAACATTTTGCACCAAGAGGTCTTGAATGGTACACTGCCAAATCATAAAATTTATTTTCCCATCAAATAATGGGATTTCAAACCTTTGTGTGTTCCCAGTCATAGCTCTGATACCACTCACTACAAGAATTTAAGCTATTTCCTAGGACATATTACCCAGGACAAAAAATCCCTAGGAAATTTTGAATTTCCCACGGTTAAAGCCCTGGGAAAGTTCTCACTATGGTTCCAACAAGTTGGGCCTTGGGTAACAGGGCGTCAACTGCTCCCGCTTGTTTTCCCACGGGTTAGACCCTAGGAAAATATGTTTGTCCCACAGGCTTGGCCACAAGAAATTAAGGCGGCGTTTCCCAGGGAAAAGATGTTTGTTTCCCACGGACTTGGCCACAAGAAATTAACGCGGCGTTTCCCAGGGATTGTACCGTCGCAAAAGGAGCGTCGTTTCCCAGGGGTGAAGCCTTGGGAAATATGTACATACAAACCGCACCTTCATCACTCCCTGCATGTGAACGGCGTGCCTTCTCCTTCACTCCTTGTACGCAAACGGCGTCGCCCCAACCCCCTTCCCGCCGCCCAGCCTTTTCCCAGTTCGTCAGCGCCTCCCTCATCCTCCTTCTGGTCCAGTAAGATTTTTCTTTCCCTCTTTCTCTCTTCTTCTTCTCCTATTTACCTCTTTCCCTCTTTCTACATTTTCCTTCGATCTCTCATGACCATCTCCGGCCACCGTGCAGAACCACCACAGCTCCATAGAACCACCGCCTGCGGCCACAAAAGACCTATTCCCACCGGTCACGCACCTCAGGTAAGAACCTCTATTGAGTTTCCCTTTGAACCCTATGCTAGCTACTATCAGTGTCCCTTTGAACCCTATGCTAAAATTGGTCTTATATGTTGCATTGGAACCCTATGCTCAACTATTGTATGGTAGAGTATATGGTAAATGAATCTGAGTGATTTGGTTCTGAATGTTCTGAATCTGACCTATTATGTGTATTGTGTGTTTTGGTGTCCCATCTCTATCAATGAAACTTCATGATTGTTCACCTGTTTTACTTTTCCTTTAGCAGACTTGTCTGACTATATCCTATATGGCAAATCTAATTCCAAGCTGGAAGGTTGTGGCACGTTCAGTTTTGATCATATCCTAGCATGTAATACTTGAATATATCATCTTTTCCTGTGTTGTGAAATTTTTGCTCTGGAATCCCGAAGTTTGCCCAATTCAATATTTTTTGTATGTGACATCGGATTGAGGTCGATAAAATTATGTAACCATACCATTTTATATCAGCACCATCTTGTGCCTTGAGCCCTTAACTATCATAAACAAGCTGGATGACACCTAAATTAATCCATATCACAATATAAAGGGTTGATTACAGCGATGCAAACTAATTGTCACAGCTTGGGAATAGATTTTTGTTGTGGTAGTTTGGTGTATTTGCTTGCTGAAATTATTGTCGTTCATTATGATACGAGATGTTGAAGAAAATGAATGAAAATGTTATCCTCTACCAGTTTCCAAAGTGTTATTTTTGAGGTAAAAACTAACCAGAAAGGAGATCAATGATCATAATGACTACATTAACGTTTGAAAAAGGCTGGTCAATTGCCTTGTTTCTGCTTTTGCACGAGACATTCATTTATAGACTATGAAGCATTAACTTTTCTTCCACTATTACAATCATTTGCCTCTTATAACTATTTACCCTTCTTGATTTAATGTTTTACTTTTGAATCAACAAGGTTGTTTAAATCATGGCATCTTAGTAAGTTTTTCATCATTAACAATTTCAATCTTGTGACCTAGACATCACTTTAAGGTTCACCTGGCCCTCCAAATTCCTCAATTTTTAGCCTACACATGACAAGTCCAACAATTATTTAAGTTGGTCAAATTTACCATCCCTTTCATAGAGATAAGAGATATAGAATGAAAGGTAAAGTGCTTTATGGAATATCTGTTACCTAGGATTTCCTCTTGATTACCTAAGCTAATTACTGGTGGATGATTTGATGAATTGAATTGGACTTATTTTGGCACTTTGACTTGTCATCATTACTTCTATATTTTTGTGTATACTATGTTGTTTAATAACTGAAGTGCATTTTCTATGTTACATAAAGTTGAATATCGTTGTTTAGATTAGTTTTGAAGAGTGGTCTTGCTTTCATCATATATAGAATTCTTCGCCATGTTGGCCAGACATTTTACTTGAATTCATGACATATACGAAGACTAGACCAGTAATGCTAAGAATCTCATATTCAGTATTGAAGTTTGAGAGAATTATGAATGTCCCATTCAAGTGAAGCACATTTATCGTGAATAAAAAATTTGGTATAGTCATTTTAGCTCATTGCTTGTAGTTGTAGCTCCCAATTCACGATGCTAATACTATCTCCATCAGTGACTGATTTTTAGCATGTTTAGAATCACAAACATGCTAATTTACCTTTCATGCTTTTTGGGATGCAAAATCATTTATTAAATGCAACATAAACAGGTAGAAGATTTAAAATTTAAATGCAAAATCTTTTATTAAATGCAAAATCATTCACATAAAATTTAAAATTCTGTGTGCTTGTTAGCTCATTGCTTGTAGTTGTACCTCCCTATTCACGATGCTAATACTATCTCTAAGTGGACATGTTGAAATTTAATGTTAAAATTTATCTGGATTTTTTATTAATATGCAGAAGATGGATTGTTATCCTTCGAATCGTAGTTGGGTATATGATAGGTTATATCCGAAAAAAAGGGGTTTGAAACCAACTTTCGTAGATGGGGTTGAAGAGTTTGTTACCCAAGCAAAGTGACAAAAGTGTTTCATCGATGATGGAAACCAAATTAGATGTCCGTGTGCTAAATGCCGATGTCGAAAGATTAAGAGTGAAGACCTTGTGAAGACTGACTTGTATATGAATGGGTTCCAGGAAAATTACTGGATTTGGACTCTCCATGGTGAAGAAGTGCCACATGTTGATTTAGGGGTTGACGAGAATTGCACGGGTGCCTCAAGCACTCGTGCAGATATAGGATGTGGGGAACAGTTTATATCAATGCAGGAGATGGTGTGTGATGCTCTCGGGGTAAACAAGACGCACGATTACGATAATATCGAAGATCTTCCAAATGAGGAAGCACAAAGATTTTATAATCTTTTAACTAAGACAGCAAAAAAGTCATTGTTTGAAGGGGCCTCAGACTCTAAATTATCGCTGTGTGTGAGGCTTTTAGCTTGCTAGTCCAATTGGAATATTTCTGAAAAGTGTTTGGATTTTTTTTGAAAATGCTTAGACGTGACACCTATAAAAGGAGTTGTACCAAAGAATTATTATGGTGCAAGGAGGTTAGTGTCGAAGTTGGGATTGGAAGTCAAGAGGATTGATTGTTGCATTAATGGATGCATGTTGTATTACGACAATGAATTCGGCATAAATGATGGAGCTTTGGTCAAATGTAAATTTTTTCAAGCTCCAAGGTATTGCCCTCCCAAGTCTGAGATGAGTAATAACAAACCAATTCCCGTAAAGGCGATGTTCTATTTGTCAATAATTCCAAGGCTACAAAGAATTTTCACATCAATGTAAACTGTAGGAAAAATGACATGGCACTTTGAGAACAAAAGAACTTCAGACGTCTTACGGCATCCATCCGATGGCGAAGCATGGAAGCACTTTGACCGGGTACATAATGATTTTGCTTCGGATCCACGTAATGTACGACTTGGTTTAAGCTCCAATGGTTTTACCCCATATATCCAAGCGTCGGCTTCACAATATTCTTGTTGGACCGTAATTGTTACTCCATACAATCTTCCTCCTAATATGTGCATGTCGAAACCTTATATGTTTTTGACGTGTCTCATCTTTGGGACCATCCAGTCTGAAGGCTGGTATTGATGTTTATTTACAGCCTTTGATTGATGATTTGAAGAGGTTGTGGAGCGGCGTGTTGACGTACGATATCGCAAGGAAGGAAAATTTAATAATGAAGGCAGCTTTGATGTGGACCATTAATGACTTCCCTGCTTATGGTATGTTGTCTGGTTGGGGGACTCATGGTAAATTGGCATGTCCACATTGCATGGAGTATACAAAGGCCTTTACCTTGAAACGCGGGGGGAAAAGTTCTTGGTTTGGCTCGTATCATATGTTCTTGGAAATGGATCATTCATTTAGACGGAATAAGAATGTCTTCAAAAAAGGGGAAGTTGAAAAAGATGCACCGCCGCCTAGGTTCAATCCGGAAGAGATTTGGAGTAGAGTAAGAGAACTACCAAAAGTCATTGGCAATGGTCGTGTGTCCAAATTATAAGGATACGAGGAAGGCCATAACTGGACAAAAAGAAGTACTTTTTAGGACCTCCCGTATTGGAAAGATAATTTGTTGAGACACAATCTCGATGTTATGCACATAGAGAAGAACTTTTTTGATAACATAGTAAACAGTGTCATGAATGTGAGTGGGAAAACCAAGGACAATGAGAAGGCAAGAATGGACTTAGCTTTGTACCGTAGGCGACCAGAGTTGGAGCTAAAGTCGCAGGCTAATGGGAATATGCTAAAACCGAAAGCTAGTTACACTTTAACTGTCGATGAAGCGAAGACCGTTTGTCGCTGGATAACAGAACTTAGGATGCCAGACGATTATTCTTCCAACTTAGCAAGATGTGCCGATGTTAACAAAGGAAGGATGCATGGGATGAAAATCCATGATTGTCATGTATTCATGGAATGTTTACTTCCTATTGCTTTTAGTTCATTGCCCGTGCATGTCTTGAATCCGTTTACTGAATTGAGTCAATTCTTCAAGGATTTGTGCTCTGCAACGTTGAGGGAGAATGACCTGATTAGGATGGAGAAAAATATTCCCATCATTCTATCAAAGTTGGAGAAAATATTCCCCCTTGGTTTCTTTGATTCTATGGAGCATCTCCCAGTACATCTCGCGTATGAAGCGAGGCTTGGTGGACCGGTTCAATATAGGTGGATGTATCCATTTGAAAGGTAATATAACCATTCATGGGTGATTCGAAACGATCGGTGAAAAATAAGGCTAAGGTTGAAGGATCAATCTGTGCGTCTTACTTACACCGTGAGGAAACCCATTTTTGTTCCCATTATTTCAAGAACTTCATGTTGTCACCGACAAATAGTAGGAATGAAATGGAAAGTGAAAGTGAAAGACATCCGTTAACCTTGTCAGTCTTTTGCCAGCCTGGTCGTGCTTCCGGGAAGGAGACCTCTCACTGGTTATCGGACAAAGAGAGGAAGTCGGCTCATGTTCATGTGTTGATCAATTGCACTGAAGTTAAACCATACCTTGAGTACGCATTTCGTATCATTTTCTTTCAATTACCTAATAGTATATATTTTTCTGCTAATAATATATATTGTCCAACTTTAAAGTGCCTTCTTAATATCTGCAAACAACGAGCAAGAACAGTCCGCTCGTATACATGCAGAATTTCCAATCTGGTTTAAGCAACAAGTTAGTATCTTAAAAATATTTGAATTATCCATTGTGAGTAAAATCTAGACATATTTTTTTAGAACTGACATATATAGGTTTACCATGAGAAACCAACTCCCATCAACAAACACTTAAGGAACTTAGCCGATGGTCCTAATACAGAAGTCAAAGAATGGCACACTTACTTCGTGAACGGGTACAAATTTCATACCCAATTATGGACAGAGGGCAAAAAAACCATCAACAGCGAGGTCCACGTAAAGGGTCTCACAGAAGGAGTTGAAAATGACTTCTACGGCGTGATCCAACATATATATGAACTGGTGTACCCTTCTTTAGACTATACTAAATTTTATTGTAACTGGTTCGATCCAACCGGTAGAGGCACAAAATTTAACCCGAAATGTAATACTGTGGACATCCGAATGAGTAGAAGATATCAAAGGGATGATCCGTTTATCATAGCATAAAATGTGAGACAGGTGATGAGTGTGATTTCACCTCATCTTTGCCTATCATTTTACATGCATTTTCATGTAGTTTAGGGACATTTAATTGGATTTTTGGTTATTTTTACTTTGGAATGGGTAAGGCGGTTTTCGTGGTGTTGTTTTGCAGAAATCAAGGGTAAAATGCTCAGGATCAACCATGATAGAGTTTGGATGAAGATGGGGCTTGAAAAGTGAAGAAAATGAGCCAAACAGAGCCCATCACGGCCTAGCCGTGATGCCCATCACGGTCATGATCGAGCAAAAACTGAAAAGGAAGAAAGACTGAAGTCGGAACTGGTCACGGCCTAGCCGTGATGACCATCACGGCCTAGCCGTGATGACCATCACGGCCGTGACCTTTCACCCCCACAAGTCAGAAGCTGTCACGGCCTAGCCGTAATTCCTATCACGGCCGTGACAGGCAAAAATTGAAGTTTCACGACGCGAAGGTACTCTCGCCTCGCGAGAATTTGAAACTTATAGAAGTTCCCGAGGCAGAATCCGTCACGGCCTGGCCGTGATGGACATCACGGCCGTGACGCGCATTACTTGGACCTAAAGCAACTAAATTGGATCAGAATTTGAGTTAGATTGGGATTCAAACTTCCCAAATCTATAAATAAGGACCCAGGCAGAGGCAGAAGAGAAGACTTGGCTGCTACCACTTAGGCTATAATTTAGGATCTCTCTTCTCCTTTCTCTTCTTCTCTGATTTTCTGCTTTGATGTTATTTGTAATCAAGCTTGTCGTCACCATGACAAGGCTTGAGTAGTAGCTTAGTTTCTAGGGATTGGGGCCATGCCCGAGATCTGATTTATGTTGTTAATTTGATGTAATATCTTTGTTAATTTCGATTTTGTTTTAGATCTGATTTCTAGTGTTTGAATCACTCGTAAATTCGGTGGCCACTTGTTTGCGTGTCATAGGCATACTAAGGAGGAACCTAGCGGTGAACTTAGGTGTCGGATCTATAGAGTCAGACTTAGGACTGAAATCACGAGAGTTAGAAGTTGTCCTTCGAGGATCAACGAGTTGTCACGAAACGCAAAGAGTCCAATCTGAATTCGACTACCACGAGAGTAGGGGTTGGTTCAATTGGGCACGGTTTTTGTAACCCGAGAGGGAGCTTAAACTATTAGAGGATAAACTCGCCTTCAAGGCAATTTCGATAATTAACAAGGGTAAATCAGATTAGTAACATAAACAGCCTCGTAGGTAACCCAAATCCCTAGGAATCCATTTAGATCCAAAAACCACAAATAGAATTGTTTTCTGTTTTATTTATCTCTAATTCAAATTCAAAACCTTTTCAAAATCAAATTCTTTTTATACAGTCCAGCTTTACTAATTTGACAATTAGTTGCGATTTGAGATCACGATCTCTGTGGGATCGATATCTTTTATTACTTGGCGACAATCCGGTACACTTGCCGGAATCGCAAGTGCGCTCGCACGCACATCAACAGGTGTGTTATGTACCTTATCCACCAACTCGTTGATGTGTGAAATTCCGGCAAGTGTACCGAATTCGTTTCCAAGTTATAAAATGATCGATCCCACAGGGACCGTGATCTCAAACCACAACTAACTAGTAAATCGATAAAACTGGACTAAGATTTTGAAAATGTTTTGATTTTTGAAATAGGATCAAGTAACAATCAAATTTAATTTCGCAATTAAACAAAACAGGAAAGCAATTTAAATTGGGGGTTTTTCAAATTCAAAAGGGATTTCCAGGAATTGGGATACCATTAAACTGTTTATGTTACTGAATCGACTCCTCTCCTTGTTAATTACCAAAATTTGTTTTGAGGGCGAACTTGTCCTAAATTAGCTAATGCTCCCTCTCGGGTTATAAAAAACGTGCCCGATTAAATTAATCCCTACTCTCGTGGTAATTGAATTTAAATCGGACCCCTTGAGTTTTATGACAATTCGTGAATCCTCGAAGGACCGCTTCTAACTCTTGTGATTTAAGTCCTAAGTTCGATTCCTATAGATCCGATACCTAAGTTCACCGCTAAGTTCGTCCTTAGTGTATCTATGGCACGCAAACAAGTTTCCACCGAATTCACGAGTAATTAAAGCAATAGGGATCGGATCAAAAACAAATCTGAATTAACAAGAAATAAAAATCAATACATCACCATAAACAGGTTTTGGGTATAGCCCCAATTCCTGGAAACTAGACTACTACTCAAGTATTGCCATGACTGTAGCAAGCTTGATTGAAAATAACATAAAGAGAAAACAAACCCTAAGAGAAGAGGAGAAGAAGAAGAAGAAGAGAATTTCTGAATTTTTCTAAGGTGAACAGCCCACCAAAAGTCTTTGCTCAGATGCCTTATTTATAGATTAGGGAAGCTTGAATCCCAATCTAACTCAAATTGGATCCAAATCAGTTGCTTCTGATCCAAGTAATGCGTGTCACGGCCGTGATGCTCATCACGGCTAGGCCGTGATCAGTTCTGCCTGTTGAGGGTCTGGTTCAGCTGACATGTCACGGCCATGATGGGCATCACGGGCAGGCCGTGACCAGTTCTGACTTTTACCTTCTTTCTTTTCAGTTTTGCTCGATCATGGCCGTGATGGTCATCACGGCTAGGCCGTGATGGGCTCTGCTTGGCTCATTTTCTTCACTTTTCAATCCCCATCTTCATTCAAGCTCCATCATGGTTGATCCTGAGCATTTAATCCTTAATTTCTGCAAAACAACACCACAACACCGCCTTACCCGTTCCAAGGTAAAAACTAACAAAAATCAAATTAAATATGTCTAAACTATATGAAAATGCATGCAAAATGACAATGAAATATGAGGTGGAATCACACTCATCAAATCACCCCAAGCTTAAGATTTTGCTTGTCCTCAAGCAACCACCAAGGCCAGACGATATAAATAATCAGAGCATGGATAGTGAACCAAGAACCCGAGTAACTAATCCAAGTAACTGGCATATTCAATAAGTACCCAAGAGATAGTCCATTTCAAGTCCAATTAGAAGCTTAGGCTTACTAAATTCATATTCTCACTGATTCGGGTACTCTTTCTCACCTCACTCAAGTGTTTAAGGGTATATGACAATTCGCTCAATTTCCTCAAGGAAGGTACTCTACCATAAGCTTGACTATTAACCAAATCTCTACTTTATTAATGAAAACACATAAGAATCAGGAGGTCTTTTATTCTGGTTGTAACGAGGCCATGGGATTAATCGTTAGGTGGGAAAATCAAGAAAAGGAAATTTCAAGAGGGTTAAACAAAATATCAACAATGCAAAGCATGACAACCTTCTAAAATACCCTTTTTGGCTTTGATTCATTTTTCCACCTTTCTTTCTTTCCTTCTTTATTTTATTTTTCACTTTCTTTTGTCATCCCCTTCTCCATATTATTTTTGTTGTTGTTTTATTTTATTTATTTGGAGAAGGGGAGATTTTCAATTCAAGAGAAATATTTTCTAACTTTCTCATCCCATACTTTTTCAAACTACCTTTTTACCCTTTTTGCAATACTTTAAAAGGTGTCATACCAAGCATTATTCATCAAAGTAATTCAAGGTACCAAGAAAAGTATTTTATTCTTTTAGGCTCAAAATTGGGCAACTAAGGGGTAACATTTAATCAATAAAAGCTCAGAAGGCCGAAAAAAATACCTAGTGCCTCAATCATTTTCAAAAATGTTTTCAAAAATTTCTAAGTTTCAAAACGGTTTCAAGTCAAGTTCTAGAGAATACAATCCAAGAGGAATAAAACACTCTATCACAAAGAATGGGGTAGATTTAGTGAGTACCCCTTTTCGCTCAAAAATATCATATTTAGTAGTTTAACATCAATGAGAAACACAAATCTAGAGAACCACATGGTAATTATCAATTATCAAAAGATCATCTAAAGAATTTTTATTTTTAGCCTTATCACAAGAATAAAAAAATTGGGTTCAAAAAATCACTATCTAAATTTATTTGGCACCAAGTTCTCACAATTGGATGCAAACTCTAAGCAAAGGGCAATCTAATCATGTGATCATGCAAAACTATGCCTATGTGAATTGTTGGACGGATTCTAGGCAAGTATACCTAGTCGTACAAGTAATACGGTGGTGAGACCGGTTATCGTATCCATAGGGATCGGTTGCCACTTACCAATTCACAAATTAAGCAACTATCAAGACTAAACTATAAATCAAGAGAAATCAAAACAGAAAAGCAATAAAATGTTTTTTGTCTTTTAGGGAACTTTTAACAAACACTTGGAGTGCAGAAAGAGGTGTTGGGATTAAATTTCACCAAACCTTAGCCTCATGCAATACCAAGACTAGATACCTCCCATTCATGCTTCAAATATTAAAATCAACCCACGAAATTACTCAAGCCCTGATTCCTCAGATGACAAGAGCCTAAATCCACTAATAGACCCTAATTCCTTAGGTGGCCTAGATTAATGAATTTGCATTAAGATTAAGGATTACGCGATTACTAATAAACCAAACTCCATTCCTAGATGCAAGGTTTACTAGGTGATTAATTCCAGATCAAGAAATGATAAGAACGTCCCCATTGCAAATCAAATCTTAGAATCAAATCATGGATGATCAGACCATAACAAGCATTAAGCGTAGGAATTAAACACTAATACGAAGGCATGAACACAGATTAATCAGTCGTGGCAAATACATAATATTCAGTTTGGTTACATCTAATCCCAACAACAGGGATTTAGCTACTCATAGAGAAAGCCAAAACTAAAACAATAGGGACAAAGGAAAGAAGAAGGGAAGGAAGAAACTCCATTGGAAGCTTTTCCCAGCCGTCGAAATCCTTTGATTCTAGGGTTCCAGTCCTCCTCAACTGCCAGCCTCCAAGGTCTTCCTAGGGTGAAAGTGCTCCTAGGGTAAAAGTCCATGTTTTTGTGTGTGTCTGGTCTCCACTAGGGTTCCCAGCGTCCCTTTGTTTCTATCTGCTGCGCTCATATTTATAGATTAGGTGCGCGTCACGGCCGTGATGGCCATCACTGCCAGGCCGTGATCAGTTCTGCTTGGCTTGTCACGGCCGTGATAGTCATCACGGCTAGGCCGTGACAGCTTTTGACCTTTGCCTTCAATATTCTCAATTTTCTTGATCATGGCCGTGATGGTCATCACGGCCAGGCCGTTGATAAGCCTCTGGCTTATCTAGTTTTATGACTAGATGAACTAGGGTTTATATGCCAATTTATTCGAGTTCACTCTCGTTTTCGCCCAAATTTGCCTTGTTTTGTTCCTAAGTTGGACTTTGACTCGTTTTGCGTCTTTTGTGTAGTTTTTAGCTTCTTTTGGAAAGAATTACGCTTGTGGTTTCTTGTGTTGATTTCAGGTCCATAAGTGAAGCTCTAAGAATTAAGGAAAGTTAAGAAAAAGTGGAGATTGCCATTCTGGAGATTCTCGCCCCGAAGAGAGAAGCTCGCCCGCGAGAGTTTGAAGACCGGGAAGACAGAGACCATCACGGCCTGGCCGTGATTCACATCACGGGGCGTGAAAGGAAGGTTCGCGTCGTGAGACGTCCTTCGCGCCGCGAGTGTGTGAACTCCAGAAAAGCACCGTCGTCGAGACCATCACGGCCTGGCCGTGATGTGTATCACGGCCGTGACCCAAAAGCCACACAAGTCGAGAACCATCACGGCCTAGCCGTGATGTGGTATCACTACCGTGACCCAAAATCCACACAAGGCGAGAGAACATCACGGCTTGGCGTGATTCACGCCACGGGCCGGTGACAAGAGGGCTCGCGTCGCGGAGACATCATTCGCGTCGCGAGTTTGAATTCAGTGCGCCAGAAACGAAGCCGTCCACGGCCGGCCGTGATGGCCATCACGGCCGTGACGCGTGGCCTCCTTATAAATAGAGCGGTCGAACAGAAAAAGAGGACTTTTTGGATCGGAATTTTCAGAGATTTTTGTAATCCTTATTCTGGGGTTTCTTCTCCTTTTCTCCTCTCTTAATTCTTAGGCTTAGGATGAATTCCGATTGTACGTGCGTTGTTATTACGGACATGAGGAACTAATCCTCTTGTCTAAGGGATCGATGAAGCCACCCATGGCGGCATAGTGTTCATGTAATGTAACTCTCTCTCCTTTAATTCAATTATGATTTTCCAATTCTGTTTTCATTGTGTCGATTATATGCTAGCGTGATCGACTAGTTAAGCGTGTTGAGGCCTAGCGGCGATTCGCGTTTTAGAACTTGAACTGGGAACATCGGTCGAGTATTGCACGAGAGTGAGTAGGAGATCGATGCAACCTATAGGGAACAAGAATTAATAGAATTCGAGATTAGGGTTAAGAGACCTAGCAAGTAATTAACTCAAATCATCGAATACGTCCTAATGAGCACGGAAGTGGATTTAGGAGAATTTAGGGGTCCCGGTTGACATTAAAATTGAACTTAGGGAGGAGAATATCATCACTTGGGTACTTTGCATGATTGGGTAGGTGAATTCGAAACCTTAGATGCTTTTATTTCTGAATTTAATCACCGTAGCGTTATTTGAATCGATTCTTGAATTCGCGATCCCAATCTCTTTCTCTCAACCACCTTCTATTGCTTAACCAACGTATCGGATTTATTGACAATTTAGTCGAATTGGTAACCCAATCCTTGTGTTCGACCTCGGTAGAATCTTACCGTGTTTTTATTACTTGCGACGACCCGGTACACTTGCCGGAGTCACAACAAGTTTTTGGCGCCGTTGCCGGGGATTGGCACAACCAATTTTCCTAATTTTTAGGAAATTCGGCTGTTTGGTTAAGCTGACTTTTAGTTTTATTTTCTTTTATTTAATTGCCATTATTTTTTTCTCTGTTTCTTTGATTCCACTTGGTCTTTGCCTGTTTTTGTATGCGAGGTACTCTTCTACAAGAGGACTTGCTATTCGATTCAGAGATCACCAGGACCGAGAGGCAATTAAGAAAAGAGGCCAGAGAAAGGAAGAGGTTGGAAGCAATTAAAATAGAGGACATGGCCGAAGAAAATCCTCCTCCTCCTCCTCCTCGTTACAAGCCTCTCTTTGAGTACGATCTACCAAGCTTGGTAGATTGTGACTCTTCTATTGTAAGGGGAAACCTGAACACGGACTCTTTCGGAGTGGAAGCCTCGTGTCACATACCGGATCCGGAGAATCGGTTTGATGGGAGTGGCAAACAGGACCCTCATAGACACATCACTCGCTTCCTTGAAGCTTGTGACTTCGCGAAGACCAGGGAGTCTCTCGGGATGAGTTTCGCTTGCGGCTTTTCCTCTCTCTCTCTTAGGGATGTCGCTCGCGATTGGGTTGACAGCTTGGATAGGAACAAGATCGAACTTGGGAGCAAATGGCACAGAAGTTCCTAACCAAATACTTTCCTCCTCGAAAAACGGCACAAGCAAGAATAAGCCGTTACATCTTTCAGGAGACAGAGGATGAAACATATAATGAAGCTTGGGAGAGGTACAATGGCTTATTGAGAAGATGCCCTTCAGCGTTCTTTGACCCGGTCTCAAAAGTTCAAGCACTTCTTTAATGGGTTGAGGGGACGCTATCGGATGAACTGTGATGCCGCAGTGGCGGTTCTTTCTCATATTTATCAGTGAGGATGGATGGGCATTGTTAGAGAAAATGTCATATAATGATTACAACCGTGGAAGGGAAACCTCAAATGGAATCAGCTGGGGGCAATGGAGGCCATTCTTGAGCAAAACAGATTGTTGAAGATGCAAGTGGCGGCTTTGTCGAGAGAACAAGAAGGCTAATGTGATACACGAGGGAATGCCTCCGAGGTTGTGGTAATTGTAATGGAGATCATGACACTCGAAACTGTCCATTCAACTTCCCTCGGGAACATGTGGACTCATGCCACAACTTTTATGACACTTTGTGCCCCGAATAACTATCGAGGAAGGGTACAAAATGACTACAATCGAATCAAAATAGGGGTACGTGAGGAGAGACCATCCGGGTTTCGCTTGGAGTAATGTTAATGGTGGTCTAACCGGTCAACAACCTCCTCGGCGAGAATTGGCGGCAACCTCGGCAGGGTATAAGGCCGAACATTGGAATTCAACGGTGCAATACCCAAAGCGAGGCTCTTCCCGGGGCCTAGTCGATTTGCAAATAACAGATGGTGGAAGACAACCGTGGGGAGGCTGGCTATTGAGAAGATGAGTGCAGCAATGGAAAAGATGATAATCAACACGGACACGGTGAATACGAAAGTTGACAAGTTAACAACGCATACGGGCGGCAATTCACAATTTAGAGACACGGATGGCCCAACTCGCAAAGCAACTTAATGAGCGCCTCCCGGGGAACTTTCCCAGGTAATACCGAGAACAACCCCAAGGGACAATGCAACGTCATATCTACTAGAAGCGGAAGGGTGTTGGAACATAACAGGGGTGCAATTAGTTCTCAGGATGGCAAGGCCCCGGAACAACTACCTGTTGAGGAAGAGCAACCAGAGAAAGAAGGGTTGGCAAGTGACAAGGCACCGGAGCAAGGGGAAGGTGAAGCTTGTAGATGAAGAGTTCCGTAGAAAGAAGTGGGTTGAACCCCAAGACCTCCCACCTTACATGAAGGTACCGTATCCTGAAAGATTGAAGAAGCCTCAACAGGATAAGCAATTCAATAAGTTCCTTGATGTCTTCCGAAAACTTCAGATTAACATTCCATTTGCGGAAGCCTTGGAACAGATGCCATCATATGCCCGGTTTATGAAGGAGCTTCTCACCAAGAAGCGGAGGATAGTAGATGAAGAAAGCGGTTGCTTTGACCGAGGAGTGTAGTGCCATTCTTCGAGAAAACTACCTCCAAAGTTGAAGGATCCCGGTTCTTTTTCGATACCATGCACCATTGGGGGATGACTGTAGGGAAGGCATTATGTGATCTAGGGGCAAGCATCAACTTGATGCCCTCTCTATGATGAAGAGGTTGGGGATCCAAGAAGTTAAGGATACACGGATGTCGCTCCAATTGGCCGACCGCTCTATAAAATATCCTTATGGGGTGGTCGAAGACTTGTTGGTGAAGGTGGACAAGCTTATATTTCCGGCGGACTTTGTAGTGCTTGATAAGGACGAAGATGCCGAGGTTCCTCTCATATTGGGTAGGCCCTTCTTGGCCACCGGGGGTGCCTTGATAGATGTGCGGCAAGGGAAACTCACTCTAAGGGTGCAAGATGATGAGGTAGTCTTCAATCTCTTTGAAGCAATGAAGCACCCTGTAGAGAGGTCGGAAGTGTATCGAGTGGATGTGGTGGACCCAACTGAAAAGGTAAAGGCAACTCGAGAAGACAATGATCCTTCACTTGCAACAGTATCAGTAGAATCTCATGAGAAAGACAGTGAGGAAAAAGGCCCTTCGGGGGATGAAGTCTACCTTGAGTGGCTACGAGACATGGAACCCATACCGAGTCTCCCAAGGGAAGAATGTGCAAAGGAAGAGCTCAGTTGCAAGGGCAAGAAAAAGAAGGGTAAAGCACCAAGGTTGAAAGGTAGCACAACCGTGGTGGTCAATAAAGACAACAAGTTGATCCCAAAAAAAGACCATCGCGGAGTGGAGAGTGCGTGCGGATTATAGAAGGATGCTTTGGGCTTAAATGAGCTGTCCGGGAACAGCTTGCGAGTATATAAAAGTGCACAAACCTACAAAGAACAGGCCAAGGAATGGCATGGCAAGCGGGATCTTCCTCCTGGATTAACCTGCTGGGTGACTTGAGTCGAGGCTCGGGGCGTTAAACAAGCGCTACTTGGGAGGCAACCCAAGCTAGGTACCCTCTCTTTCCTCACTCTTGTTTTTGTTTTTGTTTTTTGTGTTTGTTTTGTTTTTGTTTGTCACTCTTGAATAATTTGAGAAGATCAAGAGTTGTTGTATGAATGTTGTGTCGGCAAGCTTGTTGGATTTCAATTGAATTTAGCATAGATTGATTTCATGAATTATTTGACCATTGATGATTTCCCTAAGTTCTGAAATTAGAAAAGTTTATCCCCACTTAAAAATTGAAAACTGAACTTTGAGGATTTTGTTGTGATTACTTGATTTATGATAAGTTTGGGGTGAGGGGATGCACACACTAGGAATCGTATCTCGGTCAAACAATTTGAAAAATGTCCAGGTGAGGATTTGAGCCTCCAACTCTGTTTTTGAATGTGTGAATCACTGTTAAGTTGCACTTTCCCGAATTTGCTTGAATCTCTATATGGTTTGCATGATTATGTGTTGCATCAAATGATTTAGGCAATTTTCTTTGAATAACTACTTGGCCTGAAAAGAACCATCCCTAATGCATGTTCCCTAGTTAGCCAAATTGAGCCCAATTGACCTATTGTTTCTTGATGACCCTACATTACGAGCCAAAATCTGAAAAACCATGTTAACCCAATCTTAGGATTAGGAGAGCATGGAAATGAGCAAGAGAAAGGTTGTGAGAAACTAAGTTTGGGGTGGCTACAAGGTATGTCATATTGGGATGAGAAAAAGAAAATAAAGGTTGACCCAAGGCAAAAAGAAAAGAAAAGAAAAGAAGAAAACAAAAATTGCCAAAAGAAAAGGGGCAAAACAAAAATAATATCAAGGAAAAGGTTGTAGTCACCCGAGCCCAAATGAATAATGGAAAATAGGAATTTGAGTGGAAAATGTGTTTAATGCTCATGCTCTCTTAGTTCCTAGGGACTTAAGCCTAAATATCCTTGATTATCCTACCCTCAGCCAGGCCCCATTACAACCTTTAAAAGACCTTTTGATGTTGCATGCATGTTTTTGTGGGAACTATGTTTGAGATGAAAATCAAATTCATAGGAAGTGCTCTTGATAAGTGAAATTGAGTGAAAAAGTTGAAAGCCTAGACAAACTTGAGCGAGTGAGTGAAATACTAAATGCCCTTGTGAGGAAGGCAATTGTTTGAAATAGGTGATCTTCCTTTGTGTGTATCTTTGAGCCTCAACTTAGAGTAATTATGGCATGAATGATAAATTCTCATTTGTTTAAAGTAGATGAATGTGGGGATTACATTGATGAAAAAAGGGGGGGAATCAAAGAAGAAAAACTGCTTTGTAAAGTCGCATGAAATTTGTGCGAAATCGATTGAATCCCTTAAGCTTGCCGAGTCTTGAGTCGTTTTTGAGTTTTAAGCTTGCTTGGGGACAAGCAAGGTTTAAGTTTGGGGTATTTTGATAAGCCTCTGGCTTATCTAGTTTTATGACTAGATGAACTAGGGTTTATATGCCAATTTATTCGACTTCACTCTCGTTTTCGCCCAAATTTGCCTTGTTTTGTTCCTAAGTTGGACTTTGACTCGTTTTGCGTCTTTTGTGTAGTTTTTAGCATCTTTTGGAAAGAATTACGCTTGTGGTTGCTTGTGTTGATTTCAGGTCCATAAGTGAAGCTCTAAGAATTAAGGAAAGTTAAGAAAAAGTGGAGATTGCCATTCTGGAGATTCTCGCCCCGCGAGAGGAAGCTCGCCCCGCGAGAGTTTGAAGACCCGGGAAGACAGAGACCATCACGGCCTAGCCGTGATTCACATCACGGGGCGTGAAAGGAAGGTTCGCGTCGCGAGACGTCCTTCGCGCCGCGAGTGTGTGAACTCCAGAAAAGCACCAGAGTCAGAGACCATCACGGCCTGGCCGTGATGTGTATCACGGCCGTGACCCAAAAGCCACACAAGTCAGAGACCATCACGGCCTAGCCGTGATGTGTATCACGGCCGTGACCCAAAATCCACACAAGGCAGAGAACATCACGGCTTGGCCGTGATTCACGTCACGGGCTGTGACAAGAGGGCTCGCGTCGCGAGACATCATTCGCGTCGCGAGAGTTTGAATTCCAGAAGTGCGCCAGAAACAGAAGCCGCCACGGCCTGGCCGTGATGGCCATCACGGCCGTGACGCGTGGCCTCCTTATAAATAGAGCAGATCAGAACAGAAAAAGAGGACTTTTTGGATCAGAATTTTCAGAGATTTTTTGTAATCCTTATTCTGGGGTTTCTTCTCCTTTTCTCCTCTCTTAATTCTTAGGCTTAGGATGAATTCCGATTGTACGTGCGTTGTTGTTACGGACATGAGGAACTAATCCTCTTGTCTAAGGGATCGATGAAGCCACCCATGGCGGCATAGTGTTCATGTAATGTAACTCTCTCTCCTTTAATTCAATTATGATTTTCCAATTCTGTTTTCATTGTGTCGATTATATGCTAGCGTGATCGACTAGTTAAGCGTGTTGAGGCCTAGCGGCGATTCGCGTTTTAGAACTTGAACTGGGAACATCGGTCGAGTATTGCACGAGAGTGAGTAGGAGATCGATGCAACCTATAGGGAACAAGAATTAATAGAATTCGAGATTAGGGTTAAGAGACCTAGCAAGTAATTAACTCAAATCATCGAATACGTCCTAATGAGCACGGAAGTGGATTTAGGAGAATTTAGGGGTCCCGGTTGACATTAAAATTGAACTTAGGGAGGAGAATATCATCACTTGGGTACTTTGCATGATTGGGTAGGTGAATTCGAAACCTTAGATGCTTTTATTTCTGAATTTAATCACCGTAGCGTTATTTGAATCGATTCTTGAATTCGCGATCCCAATCTCTTTCTCTCAACCACCTTCTATTGCTTAACCAACGTATTGGATTTCTTGACAATTTAGTCGAATTGGTAACCCAATCCTTGTGTTCGACCTCGGTAGAATCTTACCGTGTTTTTATTACTTGCGACGACCCGGTACACTTGCCGGAGTCACAACAGCCGTGGTGGGCTCTGCTTGGCTCATTTTCTTCACTTTTCAAGCTCTATTTCATCTAAGCTCCATCATGGCTAATTCTGAGCATTTTCTCTTTAATTTCTGCAAAACAACACCACGAAACCACCTTACCCGTTCCAAGGTAAAAACTAACTAAAATCAATTTAAAAATGCCTAAACTATATGAAAAAGCATGCAAAAATGTACATAAAATATGATGTGAAATCACACTATCAAATCACCCCAAGCTTATTCATTTGCTTGTCCACAAGCAATCACTAAGGCCAGAAGATATGAATAATCAGAGCATGGATAGTAAACTAAGAACCCGAGTAGTAACTAATCCAAGTAACAGGCATTTTCAAATAATTCAGTAAGAGACAATCAATGTCAAGTCCAATTAGAGCTTAGGTTTCCTAAATTCATATTCTCACTGATTCGGGCATTCTTTCTCACCTGAAAATCACCCCAAGCTTGTTCATTTGCTTGGCACTCTTTCTCACCTCACTCAAGTGTTTAGGGATATATGACAATTCGCTCTATTTTCCTCAAGGAATGAATTCTACCATAAGCTTGACTATTAACCAAATCTCTACTTTATTAATGAAAACAATTAAGAATCAAGATGTCTTTTGCTTTGGTTGTAACGGGGCCATGGGATTTATCGTTAGGTGGGGAAATCAAGAAAAGGACATTTCAAAAGGCTACACAAAACATCAAGCATTTCAAATCATGACACCTTCTAAAATACCCTTTTGGGTTTTGATTTATTTTTCCACCTTTCTTTCTTTCTTTTTCTTTTATTTCTCACTTTTCTTTTTGTCATCCCCTTCTCTATTTGTATTTCTTTTTCTCTTATTTTTCTTTTATTTGGAGAAGGGGAGATTTTCAGTTCCCTAAAATATTTTTCTGATTTTCTCATCTCATACTTTTTCAACTACCTTTTTACCCTTTTTTTGTAATACTTTAAAAGGTACCCTACCAAGCATGTTCATCAAAGTAATTTGAGGTACCAAGAAAAGTATTTTATTCATGTAGGCTCAAAATTGGGCAACTAAGGGGTAGCATTTAGTCATTCAAAGATCAGAAGACCGGAAAAATACCTATTGCCTCAATCATTTCCAAAAATGTTTTCAAAAATCTTTAAGCTTCAAAACGGTTTCAAGTCAAGTTCTAGAGAAATACAATCCAAGAGGAATAACACTCTATCACAACGAATGGGGTAGATTTAGTGAGTACCCCTTTTTGGCTCAAAATCTCACATTTAGTAGTTCAAAAATCAATGAGAAACACAATTCTACGGAACCATATGCTAATTATCAACTATCAAAGATCATCTCAAGAATTTTTATTTGTAGCCTTATCACAAGAATAAAAAATTGGGTTCAACAATTCACTATTTCAATTTATTTGGCACTAAGCTCTCACAATTGGATGCATAATCTAAGCAAGGGGGTAATCGAATCGTGTGATCATGCAAAACTATGACTATATGAATGCAACATGCAAAATGCAAAAGTATGCAAAAGTACCCCTACCCCAAGCTTAAAAATTTACATTGTCCCCAATGTAAACAATCAAGTCGGAGAGAGGAGAAAAATGGAACGACTTACCAAGGCGGTAGCGGGTGCTGGCTCACATGCCTAGTCAAAAGGAATTGCATGAAAATTGGGTCACGGTCGTGATGCTTATCACGGGCAGGCCGTGATGCATTATGGTCCATAGGGGTAGCCTGTCACGGCCGTGACCTCCATCACGGCTAGGCCGTGATGCTCTCTGATCTTCAGGGTCCTCCCATCACGCCCGTGATGGGGATCACGGCTGGGCCGTGATCCTTTCTGATCTTCAATTCTGGCTCATCACGGCCGTGACCAGTGTCACGGCCTGGGCGTGATGGTTGCTGACTTTGCTTCTCCCTGCCCCTTTTTGCTTCTCCTTCCTCTTGCCCTGAAAACACTTAACAACATCTATTAGTCTATGATTATTTACTCTTGATCTTCTCAAATTATTCAAGAGTGAAATTGAAAAACAAAGGGAAAAGGAAAATAAAACTTGGGTTGCCTCCCAATAAGCGCTTCTTTAACGTCACTAGGTTGACTTATTGAGAAGCATCCACCTAGATCCCATAGCCTGTGGTATAAGGACCAAGGGGTGCTCAAGATGTAAGATCCTCCACTCGGATCCCATGGTTTATGGAGTGGCAATTGCAGAAGCAATATGACTCCAACCTTAATTCCTCCTAGCCAGTGTGTGAAAACTCCATTGACCTCTTTAACTACAATAATGAACTCGCTTTCTCTTGGTTCAAATGGAATTTTCACAAGGAGGTTTGACAGATACGTGGAAGGGACTAACTTTGCAGTGTCCACACATGCCTGTAGGCCAACATATTTATCTAATGCAGCAAAATCAGATTGCTCAACAAGCATGGTGGAGTCCACTACCACTTCATCTTCATTTTGAACTATCCCCCAAACCAGATTTTGCTCAAATTGTGCTTAATCTGACTCTTGTACTAACTGTTTGCAAATCTCCTCAACTTGCGTTTTGAAGTTTTGCTTCACAATTTCGATACTGTCACAATTGGCTCTTGCCTTGGCCTCAGAGATGGATGGTTCTTGGGAATATTTTTCTAGAGCAACTTTCAAAGGTGTCTGCTCATTCCATTCCCATTCCTCAATTTCCCAAGGACTTGTGAAAGGTAATTCCTCTGTTCGTGGCTCGTCTACCACCACCACTTCATCTTCATTTTGATCCATTCCCACAACCATATTCTGCTCAAATTCTGCATCACATGAATCTTTGGGAATCTGTGGTAAACATGGCGGTGGAGGTGGTAAATACGAGCAAAAGGTTTCCCAATCCTCCTCGGAGATGTTATACATAAGCCTACCCGTCACACTATCAACCTGTGCTGGAATAATATGATTCAGCAAATCTATGCAGTCTCCCAAACACCAGTCATCCTCCAAAGTGTGACTTGAGGCTTCCTCATCAGGTGGATAATAATAATTGTCCATGAATTTCGTCCACCTACCACAAACAAAAAGATCAAATATATACAAAAAAATAAAAAAATAAAAATGTCTAAATTAGTTGCCTCCTTTGTTACTAATGATATTGGCTAAACCAATCCCCGGCAACGGCGCCAAAAACTTGTTGGACGGATTCTAGGCAAGTATACCTAGTCGTACAAGTAATACGGTGGTGAGACCGGTTAACGTATCCACAGGGATCGGTTGCCAATTACCAATTCACAAATCAAGCAACTATCTAGACTAAACTATAAATCAAGAGAAATCAAAACAGAAAAGCAATAAAATGTTTTTTGTCTTTTTAGGAACTTTTAACAAATATTTGGAGTGCAGAAAGAGGTGTTGGGATTAAATTTCACCAAACCTTAGCCTCATGCAATACCAAGACTAGATACCTCCCATTCATGCTTCAAATATTAAAATCAACCCACGAAATTACTCAAGCCCTGATTCCTCAGATAGCAAGAGCCTAAATCCACTAATAGACCCTAATTCCTTAGGTGACCTAGATTAATGAATTTGCATTATGATTAAGGATTACGCGATTACTAATAAACCAAACTCCATTCCTAGATGCAAGGTTTACTAGGTGATTAATTCCAGATCAAGAAATGATAAGAACGTCCCCATTGCAAATCAAATCTTAGAATCAAATCATGGATGATCAGACCATAACAAGCATTAAGCGTAGGAATTAAACACTAATACGAAGGCATGAACACAGATTAATCAGTCATGACAAATACAAAATATTCAGTTTGGTTACATCTAATCCCAACAACAGGGATTTATCTACTCATAGAGAAAGCCAAAACTAAAATAGTAGGGACAAAGGAAAGAAGAAAGGAAGGAAGAAACTCCATTGGAAGCTTTTCCCAGTCGTCGGCCTCCTTTGATTCTAGGGTTCCCAGCCTCCCTTTGTTTCTGTCTGCTGCGCTCATATTTATAGATCAGGTGCGTGTCACGGCCGTGATGGCCCTCACGGCCAGGCCGTGACGTGTTCTGGAATGGGCGCGCCTTCAAATTTGGTGCATCACGGCAGTGATGCTCATCACGGCTAGGCCGTGATCAGTTCTGCTTGGCCTGTCACGGCCGTGATAGTCATCACGGCTAGGCCGTGACAGCTTCTGACTTTTGCCTTCAATCTTCTCAGTTTTCTTGATCATGGCCGTGATGGTCATCACGACCAGGCCGTGATGGGCTCTGCTTGGCTCATTTTCTTCACTTTTCAAGCTCTATTTCATCCGAGCTCCATCATGGCTAATTCTGTGCATTTTCTCTTTAATTTCTTCAAAACAACACCACGAAACCACCTTACCCGTTCCAAGGTAAAAACTAACTAAAATCAATTTAAATATGCCTAAACTATATGAAAATACATGCAAAAATGTACATAAAATATGATGTGAAATCACACTATCATGAGTGCAACATGAAAAATGCAAAAATGCACAAATACCCCTACCCCAAGCTTAAAAACTTACATTGTCCCCAATGTAAATAATCAAGTCGGAGAGAGGAGAAAAATGGAACAACTCACCGAGGTGGTAGCGGGTGTTGGCTCACATGCCTAGTCAAAGATTTTTGGAAATTGTATCACGGCCGTGATGGGTATCACGGGCATGCCGTGATCAATTCTGGTCTTCAGGAGCTGGCCTGTCACGGTCGTGACCTGTATCACGGCTTGGCCGTGATACTCTCTGATCTTTAGGGTCCTTCCCATCACGCCCGTGATGCTTATCATGGCTGGGCCGTGATCCTTTCTGGTCTTCTTGGTTAGCTCATCACGGCCGTGACCACTGTCACGGCCTGGGCGTGATGACTTCTGACTTTGTTTGTCCCTGCCCTTTTTGCTCTTCCTTCCTTCTTAGCCTGAAAACAGTTGACAAATCTATTAATTTATGATTTTTTTTCTCTTGATCTTCTCAAATTATTCAAGAGCTAAATTCAAAAACAAATGGTAAAGGGAAAGAAAACTTGGGTTGCATCCCAAGAAGCGCTTATTTACGGTCTTAAGCTTGACCATACTGTTGGTGTAAGCCCTAGAGGCCAATGTATTTCTTTAGACTTACATTTGTATCTTGCTATTTTATATATATATGATATGAGGCATTCCAGTTTATTGTGTTACTTGTTTAAACATAATAACGTCCTTAGAATAGAAATCTCAGTTCAATAGAATATCAAGTATATGACTTGATCGTGAGACACTATTGAACAATGAAATCCTATTCTTAAATATCCGTAGTCAAGTATTTTATTAATAAGGAAAATAATAATACAATTGAGACTATTATGTGTGCAGACTGATGACCATATCTCACGGGTCATGCATATGAGATATCGAGTCGCCACATAGGTACACATTAAGGTAATGATGTACTGGATTGACCCACCATGAGAACACTACATGGAGCGTTATGTGAGTGTCATAAGTAGTTCTCATAGTGACAATGGTGCATACAATCCTTCGACCTGAAATCACTACGATCCCTACATGAGGAGTCGTGGTGCTTTAATATCGTCAAACGTCATCTGTAATAGGATGATTATAAAGACGGTCATTGGGCATACCACGATCCATGCAGAGGGATGTGAGTGACCTAGATGGAATTTGTCCCTCCTACATGACAGAGTAATATTCATGGGCCCCCGATAGAGTGAGACTGTAAAACGCATGGCCATGCTGAAATGAGTCAATATGAGATATTGACCTCATTTGTTGTTAAGTCTACTCGGGTATCAGGGAACATGATATTGAACTATACAAGGGTGACACATTCTATGACTTGTGTTCGATATAGATATATGGACAAAGGGATAATAATGCACATGAATATTTGTCACAGAAAGGTTTCGTCAAATCACTGACTTTCTCACTACTTAGGTAGCAGTGATGTATTGCTAGATACCGCTCACTGTTTGTAATATTAAATGGGATTTAATGTTACTACTAACGTTTTGGGAACCTATAGGGTCACACACATAAGAGCGGATTAAAAGAAGCATTAAAAGGAGAGTTGGACTTTCCTATTGGGCCCAGCGCATAGTACATGGGCTTAGGTCAAGTGCTGCTCACTAACTCACTTAAGGAGGCGCTACTATAAGTAGAACGCTTAAGTTGTTGTGCACAGAGGGTTGATACCCTAGCCGCACAGAGAGAGTAAGAGTGAACAGTAAGCCTCGGTTTTGAAGCTAGCACTGCAAGACCGAGACGCTTCAGGTTCGTGACGTTGGACGTTCACGGAGTCCGCTCGTGTGGATACCTCTAGAGACACCGTTCGTGCGGTGTTCCTGATAGACGAATTTCAACCAACAGCCATCGCTTCAAGAGGTAAACTTTCTAATCATGAATCATGACCATTCGCATGGATCCTTCGATGGGAATTTTTCCGCTGCGTTTTATTTTGTTTTATACGCAAATTCCCAACAGTGGTATCAGAGCCGCTTGCGAAACCATGATTCTGTTACGTGGTTTATCTGTTATGTATGATAACATGTTTATAATGTGAATCGTTTTTCTGAAAATTGTTTTTGAAAATCATTTGCATCTGGTTTGCGAAACCTTGTTTCTGTGATTTTCGTATGTATATGATATATACGTCTATTGCATGTTTGTGTATGTATGTGATATGTACGTTGGTTCTGAATCCTTATTATGTTCTGCGATGGCGTCAAATGTTGATGTTAAACATGATTGTTTTCAGTTCTGTGTTGGCGGCGTTAAGGGGTTTCAGACATGAAAAGTTCATGTTGTTGCGGCTGAGGTTCCAAGTGTTGAAACCGTAGCCGCCGTTCCTTGCAACGTGAAGTGTTCACGGGCCTTGCGGTTTTAGGGTTGAAAGGTTGACGCCCTAGCCACCAAGGAAGTGAGGCACACTTCGGGAACCACGTGCTACCTCTGCGTAGTGTGTAATTTCAAAATTCAAATTTTAAAAATTTTATGTCACCATTTAATAATTATATCAATTACAATAAATGTGATTTATATAAATGTGATTTATATCAATTACAATAAATGTGATTTATGTTAATTGAATAAATGTGATTTATGTCAATTACAATAAATGTGATTTGTGGTAACACCAATTGCAATAAATATGATTTATAGTAACATATATTATAATAAATGTGATTTATTATATATATATGTTATGTTTTCAAAATTCAGATTTTGAAATCTCTAATTTATGAAATTAATAATAATAATGATTATGTGTTATTATTGGTTGTTACTATTTATTTGGTGATGTATGGTGAATGGTTATGGCCTTAGTCCTTTTACCTTTTGGTTTATATTTTGAAATACGGCCTGCGTGCCGTGCCTTTCTCTTATATTCCCTATGTATCTTCTTTTCTCATCTCACTCCCCTCATATGTAAAATGAGGTTTCTGTTTATGTAATGTAATGATGGAGACAAGAAGACGCTATCACGTGGGAGATCTTGCTTGGAGAAGCTTGGTCGCTCCTAGGTTTTAGTTTAGATTCTCTCATTGGCTTGGGAGAATCAATGTGTTAGGGGCCATAACCATATCACATTTATTTGCCTTATATATGTATGAGATGCATGTATGTATATAGTATGTTAAAAGAGTTTAACTAATATATGTATGAGATGCATATATGTAAATAATAAGTTAAAGAGTTTAACAAATGATGAGATCAAATTTTAATAAAATCCCTCAAAAGGAAATATTAAGTCACATTTAAAGGCCTTCCGATGCATGGCACTCGTCAAGACTATTATCGATTAAGTGTGGGTCCGCCAAAGCGGGGTACCTTTATCTATGATAGTAAGGCGCGATGGGACAAATGTAATGTTCAACTGCTATCCATTGGGTCTGACTTAACTAAGCCAACTTCAATAGGATTGAAAGGCTTAGAGGCTCATAAGTTGGGCTTTAGTCCATGTGATGGATTAGAATAAGAGTTATTCACCCAACTGTCCAAGAGTTGCATGAGATGCAATCGGAAAGTGTTTCCTACCTAAATAACCGAATTTTAAGTGATCAGCCAAAGCTGACTTAAAGCTAGGTGAAATATGGATCTTGGCCCACTAAAAAATCTTCCAACGGGATTTTCCGAATCAATGATGAGGGTCATTGTTTTGAGTAAAATAGTGGGAGGCGTATTTAATTAAAGACCTAATTAAATAACTTCATGGCATGATACTTATATTTTGCATATTTATCTCTGTAGATTACCATGGCATCAAACACATCAAGTAACCTGTCATTGGGATCCGTCCTTGAGAAGGACAAACTATCAGGAACGAATTTTCTGGACTGGTACAGAAACTTGAGGATTGTCCTCAAACATGAGAAAAAGCTGTATGTTCTTGAGGAACCTATTCCTGAAGAGCCACCGGCTTCAAATGCTTCTAGGGCTGACAGGGATGCTTATAAGAAGCATCAGGATGACGCCTTAGACGTAGGCTGTCTTATGCTTGCTACCATGACCTCTGAGCTGCAAAAGCAACATGTGACCATGGAGGCGTACGATATGATCGTACACCTCAAGCTGCTCTACCAAGAGCAAGCAAGGCATGAGCGATTCGAAGTTTCCAGAGCCCTTTTCCAGTGTAAATTGGCAGAAGGGAGCCTCAGTGAGTCCTCATGTACTCCAGATGATCGGGTACATTGAGAATCTCGAGAGACTGGGATTTCCTTTAGGCCAAGAGTTGGCCACCGACTTGGTTATACAATCGTTGCCTGAGAGCTATAGTCAGTTTGTCATGAACTTCAATATGAATGATCTTGACAAACCTCTGCGAGTTGTTGAGCATGTTAAGAACCGCTGAACAAAATATTAACAAAGGAAAGGGGAAGGCCATTTTGATGGTCCAGTTGGAAATAGCAAGAAGCAGCCCAAGAAGCCCAAGAACAAACAAAAGGGCAAGGGCAAGGGCAAGGGCAAGGCCATCAACAAGATCAAGTCCAGTGCCGGCTTGAAGCCTTGTGGGTGGTGTGGCTAAGGAAGGCAATTGCTTCCACCGTGGTCGGACCGGGACATTGGAAGAGGAACGCCCAAAATACCTGGAAGAGATCAAGAAGAAGAAAGGAAGTGAGACTTCTGCTTGAGGTATGTTTGTTATAGAAGTCAATTTATCTACTTCTGCATCATGGGTATTAGATACTGGATGTGGTTCTCACATTTGTACAAATGTGCAGGACCTAGACAGGAGTAGACCATTGACAAAGGGCAAAGTCGATCTACGAGTCGGAAATGGAGCAAAGGTTGCTGCTTTAGCTGTAGGGACTCATGTATTGACTTTGCCCACTGGGCTTACTATTCAGATTAGAGAACTCGTTATTTTGTGCCTGCAATTAGCAGGAATATCATTTCCGTTTCTTGTTTGGACAAGATTGGTTTTTCTTTTATAATAAAGAACAAAAGTTGTTCTATTTATTTGGATGATATTTTCTATGCTAGTGCACACATGAGTAATGGACTTTATGTCCTTGATCTTGAAATGCCCATCTATAACATAAATACTAAGAGGTTCAAACCAAATGAGTTGAACCCGTCTTATCTTTGGCATTGTCGTTTAGGCCATATAAATGAGAAGCGCATTTCAAGCTCCATAAAGATGGACTCTTGGACTCATTTGATTATGAATCGTATGAGATATGTGAGTCTTGTTTATTGGGAAAGATGACTAAAGCTCCATTCACCTAAGCAAGGTGAAAGAGCCAACGATCTTTTGGGTCTTATACATAGCGATGTATGCGGACCCCTAAACACATTAGCTAGAGGTGGTTTTCAGTACTTCATCACATTTACTGATGATTTCAGTAGATATGGATTTGTGTATCTTATGAAACATAAATCGGAATCCTTTGAAAAGTTCAAGGAATTCAAAAATGAGGTACAAAACCAACTTGGTAAAAATATTAAAGCTCTTCGATCAGATCGAGGTGGTGAATATTTGAGCCTAGAGTTTGATAATCATCTGAGAGAGTGTGGGATTTTATCTCAACTCACTCCACCTGGAACGCCACAATGGAATGGTGTTTCCGAGAGGAGAAATCGAACCTTGTTGGACATGGTTTGGTCTATGATGAGTCATGCAAACCTTCCAAACTCTTTCTGGGGACATGCTCTATTAACAGCAGCTTTTACACTTAACCGTGTTCCATCCAAAACGGTAGAAAAGACACCATATGAGATATGGACTGGTAGACGACCCAGCATATCTTTTATGAAGATTTGGGGTTGTGAAGCATATGTAAAACGTCAAGTTTCTAATAAGCTTGATCCCAAATCTGATAAATGCTTCTTTGTGGGGTATCCCAAAGAAACCAAGGGATACCAATTCTATAATCCTTCCGAAGGCAAAGTGTTTGTCGCACGGACTGGTGTATTCCTAGAAAAGGAGTTTATCTCCATAGGAACCAGTGGGAGGAAGATAGAACTTGAAGAAATTCAAGAATCACAGAGTAGTGACCTACCATTGGTGGAATAGGAGCAACCTTCACAGAATGCTGTGGAGGAACAACCCGCTCCAGTAGCACAAGACCAGCGTAGGTCTAACAAGATACGTCACCAGCCTGAGAGATATGGATTTCTCATGACTCCACAAGGTGATGTATTGCCCATGGATCAAGATGAGCCTGTGACCTACCAGGAGGCCATCACTGGCCCAGAATCTGAGAAGTGGCTTGAGGCCATGAAATCTGAGATGGATTCCATGTACACCAACCAGGTATGGACCTTGGTAGAGCCACCTGAAGGGGTAAAACCCATAGGGTGCAAGTGGGTTTTCAAAAATAAAACCGACATGGATGGTAAGGTACACACCTTTAAGGCGCGATTGGTCGCTAAGGGTTTCAAGAAAATTCATGGTGTCGACTATGATGAGACCTTTTCACCTGTTGCGATGCTTAAATCCGTCCGGATCTTACTTGCCATCGCTGCATACCATGATTATGAGATATGGCAGATGGATGTCAAAACTGCCTTCCTTAATGGAAAGCTTCTTGAGGATGTGTACATGACACAACCTGAAGGCTTTGACATTTCGAGAGGATGCCTAGGAAAGGTATGTAAATTGCAGCGATCAATCTACAGGATTGAAGCAAGCTTCCGAAGTTGGAACCTTCGTTTTGATGATGTTTGTAAGACAGATGCATTCATCAAAAATGAAGATGAACCTTGTGTCTACAAGAAGGTTAGTGGGAGCATTATTGTTTTTCCTGGTGTTATATGTAGATGACATATTACTCATTGGAAATGACATCCCTACACTACAAAATGTAAAGACATGGTTAGGGAATTGCTTCTCTATGAAAGATTTGGGTGAAGCGACCTATGTATTGGGGATCAGGATCTATAGGGATAGATCGCTGAAATTGCTTGGCCTAAGTCAGAGTACATACATAGACAAAGTGTTGAGACGCTTTAACATGCATGAATCCAAGAAAGGACTATTGCCTATGTCACATGGTATATGCCTATCAAAGGCACAATCCCCTTCCACTCAAGAGGATAGGGATCGCATGAGTAAGATTCCATATGCATCCGCAATTGGATCTATCATGTATGCCATGTTATGTACTCGACCAGATGTATCGTATGCTTTAAGCATAACGAGCAGGTACCAGTCTGATCCCGGTGAAAGTCACTGGTCTGCTGTCAAGAACATCCTTAAGTACTTGAGAAGAACTAAGGATTCGTTCTTGGTATATGGAGGCGAGGAAGAGCTTGCTGTAATAGGTTACACCGATGCTAGCTTCCAGACCGATAAGGATGATTCCAGATCGCAATCTGGTTATGTGTTCTGCCTGAATGGCGGGGCTGTGAGCTGGAAGAGTTCAAAGCAAGAGACAGTTGCCGATTCTACTACAGAGGCTGAGTATATTGCCGCCTCCAATGCAGCAAAGGAGGCTGTTTGGATCAGGAAGTTCATTGCCGAACTTGGTACGGTTCCAAGTATTGTGGACCCCATTGATCTCTATTGTGATAACAATGGGGCCATTGCACAAGCCAAGGAACCTAGATCTCATCAACGATCCAAACATATACTTAGGCGCTTCCATCTCATTCGAGAGATCATCGATAGAGGAGATGTGAAAATATGCAGAGTACCAACACTTGATAACGTTGCTGACCCACTTACGAAACCTCTTGCTCAACAGAAGCATGAAGGTCACACTAGATCGATGGGCTTTAGATTGATGCCTGATTGGCTCTAGTGCTAGTGGGAGATTGTTGGTGTAAGCCCTAGAGGCCAATGTATTTCTTTAGACTTACATTTGTATCTTGCTATTTTATATATATATGATATGAGGCATTCAAGTTTATTGTGTTACTTGTTTAAACATAATAACGTCCTTAGAATAGAAATCTCAGTTCAATAGAATATCAAGTATATGACTTGATCGTGAGACACTATTGAACAATGAAATCCTATTCTTAAATATCCGTAGTCAAGTATTTTATTAATAAGGAAAATAATAATACAATTGAGACTATTATGTGTGCAGACTGATGACCATATCTCACGGGTCATGCATATGAGATATCGAGTCGCCACATAGGTACACATTAAGGTAATAATGTACTGGATTGACCCACCATGAGAACACTACATGGAGCGTTATGTGAGTGTCATAAGTAGTTCTCATAGTGACAATGGTGCATACAATCCTTCGACCTGAAATCACTACGATCCCTACATGAGGAGTCGTGTGCTTTAATATCGTCAAACGTCATCTGTAATAGGATGATTATAAAGACGGTCATTGGGCATACCACGAGCCATGCAGAGGGATGTGAGTGACCTAGATGGAATTTGTCCCTCCTACATGATAGGAGTAATATCTGTGGGCCCCATGATAGAGTGAGACTGTAAAACGCATGGTCATGCTGAAATGAGTCAATATGAGATATTGACCTCATTTGTTGTTAAGTCTACTCCGGTATCAGGGAACATGATATTGAACTATACAAGGGTGACATATTCTATGACTTGTGTTCAATATAGATATATGGACAAAGGGATAATAATGCACATGAATATTTGTCACAGAAAGGTTTCGTCAAATCACTGACTTTCTCACTACTTAGGTAGCAGTGATGTATTGCTAGATACCGCTCACTGTTTGTAATATTAAATGGGATTTAATGTTATTACTAACGTTTTGGGAACCTATAGGGTCACACACATAAGAGCGGATTAAAAGAAGCATTAAAAGGAGAGTTGGACTTTCCTATTGGGCCTAGCGCATAGTACATGGGCTTAGGTCAAGTGTTGCTCACTAACTCACTTAAGGAGGCGCTACTATAAGTAGAACGCTTAAGTTGTTGTGCACAGAAGGTTGATACCCTAGCCGCACAGAGAGAGTAAGAGTGAACAGTAAGCCTCGGTTTTGAAGCTAGCACTGCAAGATCGAGACGCTTCAGGTTCGTGACGTTGGACGTTCGCGGAGTCCGCTCGTGTGGATACCTCTAGAGACACCGTTCGTGCGGTGTTCGTGATAGACGAATTTCAACCAACAGCCATCGCTTCAAGAGGTAAACTTTCTAATCATGAATCATGACCATTCGCATGGATCCTTCGATGGGAATTTTTTCGCTGCGTTTTATTTTGTTTTATACGCAAATTCCCAACACATACTTCCTTCAATCAACCGGGGTCGGCTGGGCGTAGAAGTGCAGGAACACTTCTCTTCCATGGGAGTCCTTCAAAGAGCCTATTCTGCTCATATGGCCAATTGCACTTCCGCTTCGCTCTTTTCACTCTGAGCTTCATGGCCTTACTCCCTCCCGGTGGAAGTTTTGTTTCTACATGATCAGCAACTCCAACTTCATCACTACTGGGTGCATCATTTGCCATGCTAATCTTTGGAGTTGCTTCCATGTTGAGCTCTTCCTTTACCACTGGAGACGTTATATCGATCCTGCACACATGACTCTCAAAAGGAGGATTGTTATAGGAGTTAGTTAAATAAAAATCTACCTTACCTTCCTCTACATTCAGAGAGAGTTTTCCAGTCTTTACGTCTATTATTGCTCCAGCGGTGGCCAAGAATGGCCTTCCTAAAATGATGGGGAATTCAGAATTCCCTCTCATATCCAATACCAGGAAATCGGTAGGGATGAAAAATTTCCCTACCTTTACGGGAACATTCTCTAGTATGCTTAGAGGAGCTTTAGTTGAGCCATCCTCAAATTGTAAGGAGAATTTGAATGGACTCAACTCTTTGGTTCCTAACCTTTCCAAGATAGTGAGCGGCATCAAGCTCGCACTAGCCCCTAAGTCACATAAGGCTTGGTCTATTTGTACCTTTTCAATTGAGCAAGCGTTAAAGAAACTACCTGGGTCTTTCAGTTTAGGAGGCATATTAGCTTCTATATCTACTTGCTTTCTCTTGACCAACCTTTGTGGGAAAGGTATCGGGGATTGGTACGATGGTGGAGGGACATACTTTGGTTCTGGCTCTTCATCCTCGCTCATGTCCTCCTCACATTCCACATGCTTTTCAACCACCCCAAACTTATCATCCCTCAAGTATATGGCATTACAATGTTCATTGGGATTAGCTTCGGGTTGGCCCGGGAACGTACCATCTGGTCTAGAGTATGTGCTGGCTTGTTGGGCAATATGAGTTTCTAGCATCTTGTTGTGGATGGCTAAGTTATCTACCTTAGATGCTAGCTCTTTTATTGCCTCGTTTACTACCCTACCTTGTTGTCTAAACTCTTCATTTTGTTTTGTTTGAGTTTCCACAAAACTTTCCAATAAAGACTCGAGTTTAGACTTCTATATCTGAGGATACCCCGCTGCGGGTTTCCTATTACCTTGGCCATCTTGGAATTCGTGGTTCAGCGTGTTGCTGTAGTTCCCGTAGAAGAGGTAAGGATTGTTCTTCCTTCCTTGGTTGTAAGGATTTGGGGGAGCATAATTGGGCAACTTCGGATTCGTGTCGTAAAAGTTGTGACAAGAGTTCACTTGTTCCCCTGAAGCGCCGGATCCATCAGCAATACCACGTGGGCACTCCATTATGTCATGTCCCTGCATTCCACAAATCTCACAAACAATGTTAGTAGCACCTATTGAACTCACGTTAGCCCTTTCAAGCTGATCAAACCGTTTATTCCGTGAGTCTATTTTAGATATGATAAGATCAGTGCTATTCATTTCAAACTTACCCCCCGAAATCTTTTTCGGGTTATTACCTCTTTCTGAACCCCATTGGTGGTAGTTGGTGGCCACGTTTTCAATGATGTTGAATACCTCAGTCATAGGCCTATTCATAAAGGCTCCACCAGCTGCGGAATCAAGTGACACCTTCGAAGAGTAGTCCAATCCGTTGTAGAAGGTGTGCACTAATAACCACCTCTCGAGTCCATGATGTGGGCAAGACTCCAGCAATCCCTTGTAGCGATCCCAAGCTTCTGACAAGCATTCTCCGTCCTTTTGGAAGAAGCCGTTGATCTGGGCTCGTAGGTAAGCCGTCTTGAAGGGAGGGAAGAATTTTTCCAAAAATGCATGCTCTAGTTGGTCCCAAGTCGACAAGGTATTAGCGGGCACTTGCTTCAGCCAAGCTTTTGCTTTTCCAGTAAGAGAGGGGGGGAACAACCTCAAACGAATAGCATCAATCGGGGCGCCTTGAATTCTAACTGCATCGGTGAACTCCAAGAATGTCTCCACGTGATCAGTCGGGTCCTCCGAGGGCAGTCCTCTGAATTGACGTTGCCTAATCATGTTGATTAGCATAGGCGGTATAGTGTAGTTCTCAGCCTCAATCTCTAGCCTAGCAATCCCAGTTCGCAAACCCCTAGCATTTGGGGCTGCGTAATCCTTCAACGGTTTCGTATCCGGGAGATTCGCCATGAGTGGAATGGGAATCAACCTCTCTCTCTCTCTTTGTAGTCTCCTACGTCTGTGAAAGGTCCTTTCGACTTTGGGGTCGACCTCACTAAGGTTTCCAAGACCTAATGATCGTTGCATAAAAGAGAAAACAACACGGAGAGATAGATACTCTAGAAGGAAAAAGAATTTTTTTTTAATAACAAAAATCAGTTAAAAAGAGAGAAAGAAAAGGTCCAGAAAAATCAATTTAAAAATTAAATTGAGATTCGAGGAAGCACAGTCCCCGGCAACGGCGCCAAAAACTTGATGTGTGAAATTCCGGCAAGTGTACCGGATTCGTTGCCAAGTTATAAAAAGATCGATCCCACAGGGACCGTGATCTCAAACCACAACTAACTAGTAAATCGATAAAACTGGACTAAGATTTCGAAAAGGTTTTGATTTTTGAAATAGGATCAAGTAACATTCAAATTTAATTTCGCAATTAAACAAAACAGGAAAGCAATTCAAATTGGGGGTTTTTCAAATTCAAAAGGGATTTCCAGGAATTGGGATACCACAAAACTGTTTATGTTACTGAATCGACTCCTCTCCTTGTTAATTACCAAAATTTGTTTTGAAGGCGAACTTGTCCTAAATTAGCTAATGCTCCCTCTCGGGTTACAAAAACCGTGCCCGATTAAATTAATCCCTACTCTCGTGGTAATTGAATTTAAATCGGACCCCTTGAGTTTTGTGACAATTCATGAATCCTCGAAGGACCGCTTCTAACTCTCGTGATTTAAGTCCTAAGTTCGATTCCTATAGATCCGATACCTAAGTTCACCGCTAAGTTCATCCTTAGTGTATCTATGGCACGCAAACAAGTGGCCACCGAATTCGCGAGTAATTAAAGCAATAGGGATCGAATCAAAAACAAATCTGAATTAACAAGAAATCAAAATCAATACATCACCATAAACAAGTTTTGGGCATAGCCCCAATTCCTGGAAACTAGACTACTACTCAAGCCTTGCCATGACTGTAGCAAGCTTGATTGAAAATAACATAAAGAGAAAACAAACCCTAAGAGAAGAGGAGAAGAAGAAGAAGAGAATTTCTGAATTTTTCTAAGGTAAACAGCCCACCAAAAGTCTTTGCTCAGATGCCTTATTTATAAATTAGGGAAGTTTGAAATCCAATCTAACTCAAATTGGATCCAAATCAGTTGCTTCTGATCCAAGTAATGCGCGTCACGGCCATGATGCTCATCACGGCTAGGCCGTGATTAGTTCTGCCTGTTGAGGGTCTGGTTCAACTGACATGTCACGGCCGTGATGGGCATCACGGGCAGGCCGTGACCAGTTCTGACTTTTGCCTTCTTTCTTTTCAGTTTTGCTCGATCATGGTCGTGATGGTCATCACGGCTAGGCCGTGATGGGCTCTGCTTGGCTCATTTTCTTCACTTTTCAAGCCCCATCTTCATCCAAGCTCCATCATGGTTGATCCTGAGCATTTAATCCTTAATTTCTGCAAAACAACACCACAAAACCGCCTTACCCGATCCAAGGTAAAAACTAACAAAAATCAAATTAAATATGTCTAAACTATATGAAAATGCATGCAAAATGACAATGAAATATGAGGTGGAATCACACTCATCACTCGTAAGGACAACGAGGTTGGTCTGTCGCCATCAAGACAACACCAAGGGGTAGCATCGAAGTGGATGATTCAGAGGGAGAGGTGCCTTATCAAGTGGATATAATGTCACATGTAGATGAAGTCATTGAAGTTAACCCTATTGATGGCTTAGGGGACTTGTAAGTCGTTGGTCAAGAAGTGAATATCGCCAATTTGTCATCCATCCAGGAGAATTTGGATGAAGAAGACGATAATTCCACTGAAGAACATGAAGAGACAGGATCTGAAGCTGAGGAAGAAGATAATGACTCAACAGGAGCTGAAGACGATGACTCAAATTCTGAATAAATCGTAGTTAATTTGTATTAGATCCTCTGAAGACTTTATGATTTGGATGATTAAGTTATTTTTGGCTGTTGGATTATTAGTTAGTTATACTTGTTGACTTTATGACTTATATAACTTAATTTTGGCTGTTGGATTATTAGCTAGTTATATTTGTTGACTTTATGACTTTGATAACTTATATTATTGCTATATCTGATAACTTTTGTTTTAACATTAAATTGCTTTGTAGACATGTCTTCAGGATGTGACCCACCTCCACCCATCAAAGGTAAGGGTAAGGGTATCATGTTTGATACTGACCCCCGTTCAACTCCCCGTCGTCGTCGGAACAGACCTTCCACCAATTTTGTGATTCGTGAGTCTACAGACAGATACTCACGTATGCCTTCAACGTTTACCTCATCAGCGTCAGCACCACACCCACATGTACCTACATCGCGCCCACCACAGCAAGCACCTTCACCGCCTCCATGTGTTGCACCTACATCGCCTCATATCGATATGATTCCCACCCCTGGGGTCACGACACATGCACACTATAGAGCATCTCCTTCAGCATGTGTGGATGAGGAGCAACAATATAGTCCCGGCTATTCACACTCACCTTCAGTTGCAGATGTGCATGAGCAGCCGGAGGAGCCGGTGGAGCTAGAGGAGTTAGATGGGTCAGAGGTAGTTGAGCTCATGCCCGATGGTCGACTATTATTAGGCCTAGGGGTAACGGGTAAGAATTAATAAAACTTCTATGTGTTGGTTGATTCATGCATTTTATCATAATTTATTACCATGTGTTTGATTGGTTCATGCGTCTTTACTATTAAGGTTCCTTCCTTGTAAGAGAGCAGCGAGTGCCATCGCGTTTGACCGTTTGTTATCCAGCAAAGGTATCATAGGACAATTACATCATGGGGAAAACTCACTGACAATGAGCGGATTAGTATGTTTGATGCGTTTAGAGTAAGTAGCAAATTTCAATTTACTTAATGTGGTTTTTATTATTTCCGAAACTATTAGTATAACAATTGTTATTTATCTTAATACAGGGTCGGGCGTCATGGAGGAACGAAGATGAGTCAGAGATCAAGAGGATCTTTCACCATAAAGCCTCCGAACGCCTTTCTGATATGCTTAGGGAGGCTCGTGAGAGTGGCATACATCGATCCTGCATTGGAGATGGTATTTGGGAGGAGTTGCGTCGTTATTGGACTTTTGATCAATTTAAAAAAATTTCTGATCAGACAAAGAAAAATAGAGCATCAGAAAAGGGTGGGAGCCTGCACACGGGAGGTAGCATTTCCCAGTCGTAGTGGGCAGATCGTATGGTATGCTCATACTGTCATTCTTTATGCATTAAATGTATTTATTCCAACATCATAGCTCATTAATTGTTATCTTAATCATCTATGCTTGTGTTATAGGCTCGTCGGTATAATCGAGGAGTACAAATTCATGAGGTTCACAAACGCACCCATACTAGGAAGGATACTGGCGAGTACATAGATGAGCGCTCTAAGCACACTCAGGTAATATGCCCTTTTGATTTTTGAAGAAGCTATTGACTACTTTGATGGACTTGAGAGGCAGAGAGCCTCAAATGTTATGACTAGTTTGAGCATTGGCTTTTAGGGAGTTTAATAAGAAAGCAAGATTGTATTTCACATATTCTTTCTTATAAGTGAGTATCTTTTTCAACTTTCACATTCTAATTTTAGTGTTGTTAATCAATTTCATTGGACAAAGACAAATGATGTAAGTATGTGGTTGTTGCTTTGGCTCTCAAGCCAGTTTGAATATATTGCTTTGTGTGAATCTTATTAAGCTTTTGATGACTTGAAGTTTTAAATTGTGGTGTTCAGTTTGTAAAGTTTGGGATGTTATACGTTTAGGGGAAACTCTGTCCAATTTTCTGCATAATTAATCGTGTAACATACTATTCATGTTTTGATCATTGAGTCCGTAGAGTCACTTTATATTTGGACCTATTGATCTTCGCTGACATTGGAAATGTTATAACTAGTTTGGAGATGATAATTTGTGTGCATCCTATTGAGCTTTTGATGATGATTTATGGATTTAAATTGCGGTGTTCTTTTTTAAACATTGGGATGTTGTAGTTTTAGGGGAAACTCATTCCAATTTTCTCGCATAATTTATCTTGTAACATATTGTTCAAATTTTGATAGTCGATGTATTGTAACAGGAGGAGTTTCATGAAAGGATGAGTCAACATAGGTCTCAAGCATCGCCTCTTCACCATCCACCCCACTAACCCACAAGAGGACGAGCGGCTTTGCGCTGAATGTTTGGGCGTAAGTAGTCGACGGCAAGTATAAGGGTCGTTTGTACGGTGCTGGAGACCTTGCCGCCAACTATCGGAAAGGGCCCTCGTGCAAGTTAGAGATTAGGGTTGGAGCGTCCACCACCTGCAGTCGTCACCCTCAGGAGTCTGCGGAGATTGCTCAGTTGAGGCAGATGTTGGTCGCTTCCCAAGAGAGGGAGCCAGAGGGACGAGGAGCATCGTCGGATGATGGATACGACGCGACAGCTGATGGAGACAGTGCGACAGTTGCAGCCGCAGCAGCCCCCACAACAACGACAGCGATGCCAGACTAGTTAGACGACCCAGCCTGCTCAGGAGGACGACGACTCTCTTGACCATTTTGTTGAGGATCCTTATAATGAGGATTCTTAGACTTTTGAATGAATTTATATGTTTATTTTACTTATGATGTTAATTATGGTTTGAATTACTTTTTTCGTTGAACAAATATGACTTGAATAATATTTTTTGTAGAACAAATTGTTTGCTTGAATTATGATGTTAATTTCTCTGTTGATGCATTCATATAAAAATAATAATTATTTATTTATCTAGTTTAACAATAATGTTAAGCTATAAATAAAGTTTTATAATTAAAAAAAAACATATATTTCCCAAGGTTAAAACCCTGGGAAACTTTTCCCAGGGATTACCCGTGGGAAAAGTTTCCCTGGGAAATTTCCCAAGGGCGTAACCGCGGGGTATTTCCCAAGGCTTACCTATGGGAAAAGTTTCCGAGCCCCTGAAAACCGATGGATTTGAATCCGTGGGTCATCCCTGAGAAATGTGTATTTTCCCACGAATTTTCTGGATTTCCCATGGTCAAAGGCCTTGGGAAACAACGAAAATTCTTGTAGTGACTGTTGGGTATCTCCCGCATAAACAAAGGATAGTGAGAACACAAAAAAAAAATACACTACAGAAAAACAGCAGAGAACACAAGAATTTACGTGGTTCGGCACCTCTTGCCTACATCCACGAAAACACTCCAATAAAATTATTCACTATCATAACAATGATTATAATAATTGTAACTCACTCCAATTATGTATCATTTTACAAACCCGAGTATTCCCTCTCAAGAATTATAAGAAATGATAACACACTCTCTTTGTAAAGAGACTCTATTTTTCTCTCTGACTATCAGAAGCTCTCTTTCTTGCTTCTTGCTTGCCGAATGAAGAATGCTCTATTTACAGAGACATCAACAGTGTGAAAACACTGCAAAATTTCGGCTGCTCGGTGCAAAATTACCGCCAGCCTTGCAGTGTAACTGTACCATTTTTCCTTCACGTTAGCTATCCAAATCTGCACAGCAAATTTTCATTTAATGCTCATATGCTTTGACTTTTCAAAGCAAAACATTTTCTTCTTTGATAGTAAATGGCTGAACCCACAAAATCCTCTCTTAATCCATTTTTTTAGTTCTTTCAAATTGAAAATTTTTGATTCTTTTATTAAAAATAAACTCTTATACAAGATGGGGTCTAACCTCCATTTCCCCTCCCAACTTTCAATCAAACCTTAGAATAAATCAATTTTCATGTATAAGCTGGAGATCAAAAGAGAAAACGAAATTAAAGTTTTCAATCCAAGGTTGTGGAAGTGACTCATGAAAAAAAGATAGAAGTGTCTCATATAAGTAGGGAAAGGAAACGACTCACCACCATACCATTTTCCGTTTGCTAATTTAAAAATTAAAAGGTAGTAAGTCAATAGTCACTACATCTAAACTACTTTTTCACATGCTACTAGACACAACACCCTACCTATACATTTATTTGCAAATTGCAGTTGATTTTTAAATACAGCATAAATAATGAGCTATAGTGACTTTTAATTCAATATATAAGCAAATTTTGTTTTCCAATGACTCATTCAATGACATTGTTCATAAAATATCTTTCATTTAATACAAATTTTGTTTTTCAATGACTCATTTAATGACATTGTTTCTAAAATACCCTTCATTTAATACAAATTTTGTTTTCCAATGACTCATTATATTCCCAACAACACAAGTAACTTTTCATTACCATAAAAGGATAATTTAGGTAAAAACCTAATTTTTTTAATCAAATTAAATAAGATTAACTAACCAATCAATGGTTTGGTTTGATTGGTTCGCACTACAAAAAAAGAGTTATTTAGCGACCACCAAATTCGGTCGCTAAAATATCGAAATTCGGTCGCTAAACCGTTTAGCGACCGATTTTTCATATTTAGCGACCGAATTTGGTGGTCGCTAAATACCTGGTCGCTAAATCGTTTGGTGGTCGCTAAATCGGTCGCTAAACCATTTAGCAACCAATTTAGCGACCGAATTTCCATATTTAGCGACCGAATTTCTATATTTAGTGACCGATTAAGTGTGGTCGCTAAATTCGGTCGCTAAAATACATTTTTTTTTGTAGTGTCGGTTTGGTTCGGTTTTTTGCATTTTTTAGTACATGACCTAAACCAAACCAAACCAATAGTGTTCGGTTCGGGTGGTCGGGTTACCTGATTGAAATACACCAGAAATGTTTTTTTGGCAGAAAATACACTAGAATGTTACCAAAATACAAAATAGTCCACAAAACCATAGGAATTAGCAACAAATCAAATACAAAATACAAAATAATCCACAAATCAAGTCTATAACAATCTAAAATAGTCTAGAATTGGCAAAATGCATAAAAATAGTGTCAGTGTTAGTTGAAGTTATTCTTGGTCTGTTGGATACACAACTTGCAAGGGACTTGGAATGGAACTAGTGTCACTGTTAGTTGTTGAAGTTGCCATTTTTTCAGCTGCCTATGAACAATTCAAACAAGATAATGAGAAACAAGAATGACTAAATTAGAAGCATTATGACTGAATTGTATATTTTAATCAGACTTATCCAACAAAAAACCAGCTAGTGGATCTGTTACAAAAAGAGTCCTAAACAGAGAGCAACAATGAGTCAATGACTACAACAACCTGTTAGATTGCAAAAACCTACATGAATCAAACCAACACCAACACTAAAGAAAATAGTTTTTAAGAAATTAACAAATGCACATTGTTTCATTAATTCTTTTTCTTGGAAAAAAAAGCATAAAACAGTGAACAGTTCGTGATTTGAAAATAAGGAACATGTTCAGCCAGTTCAGGTCCTCACAGAGACATAGAGGAGAGAACAAGTGAGACTGTGAGAGAAAGGAGAGAGAAACCACGGTGGAGGCATGACGGTGAAAGGGGAAAACAAGTGAACATGTATTTCAGATGTATTTCAGAAGGGGAGAAGGGGAAAATGGATAAGGGGAGAAGACTCACCAGCCACCACGGCGGAGGCGCGGCGAAGGACGATCTGGATCTGCTGCGCGGCGCAAACTCGAAGCAGTGAAGAAGCTCTGTTCTGTTCACGGCAGCTCTGTAACGACGGACGACAATGGTGAGGCGACACGAAAGTGAGGCAAGGAAGTGAGGAACTGAACTGAGTTAGAGTTGGAGACTTGGAGGTGGATGCTGAATGAAATGAATGGGTCGAGACACACACACTTACTAAGTTAGGTTTAGGTCAAGGTATTTTTTAATTTTTTTTAAAAAATAATCACCATCGGGTCGGGTCGTCGGGTCATTGGGTTTGGAAGGCAAAATCCAATGTCCGAACCAGTGATGATTGGTTCTCATTGGTTCGGTTCGGTTTTTTACCTAAACCAGTTGTGATCGGTTTTTTTCGGATTGGTTCGGTTCAGGTTGGTCGGGTTGACCCGATCCACTTACACCCCTAATTTTTTGCACCGGAGGGAGTAAATGATTGCCTTTGATAAGGATGCAAATATGGGTATGTTTTATCGTAACGAGGAATTTTTTTTATGACAGTAGTTAATTAGTTATGATTATGTCTTTCTTAGCGAAGTGGGAGTTGAAAACTTGACATTTAAGAAAGCAGGCCTTCACGTTAAGAATCATGCTCATGTGTCGCTTTTGAGAAAATTTCTAAAGACGTGGTGAAGCATGAACATAAATTGGTGTAGACATCATCAATGATGGCAGAGACATGCGAGTATGTATATGTGAGCCTGTAGTACTGAGTAATAAGTATGGCTTGGAAACCCTTGCTTCAAAAATGGCACTAGTCAATTCTTACTCCATCACATTCACAACAATGGACCTACTACTACAAAGCAAGGTATCCCATTCCGCATTTGAGCAATCAAGTTAAGTTGGTACCCCAAAAATTTCCCCACAATTTTGTTCTACTTGTTTGACTAATGGGCTTCATTGAATGCAATGTCCCTACTTTGTTCCCTTGTCAAAGAATCTTATTGCAAATCCTGCACTTACAACTTTGTCAGATATTGTTTTTTGTTTTTAAAAAGAAATAAGGACAAGATAATATTTCATGTCATAATTCATTCAGATTCACTTTAATTTATAAAGTTAAGCATGTTATATCTTAATTTAATATGACTTTTCGTGATATCAGATGTTTTTCAAAATTTTGAGAAGAACGTTTACAGTAAGTAATTTTACAGAAAATATAATTCAATAATACTAATTTACCTCTTCCATTATCTAAAAGCTAGGGCAGAGCTAGAAATTATCACAAAATACCTGAAAGCTCTTTTTTATTTTTTATTTTTGGTACTAGATCACGCAGCGAAATAATAAGTGCCCAAAGCTGTTGAGTTTTGTAGATTCATTTATACTGGGATAATGGTGGTTTGTGAGTTGTGACAAAGCTGTTGGTGTAGTGCTATCTGGGTCGTCTTTGGATTTTGGTGGTTTTTCCTTCATATTTGTTAAGCTAGTATTATTCCTACACTGGTACAATATTTGATTCTCTTGTCGTTCCTTTTTATATTCGCAAGAGAGTACTATTTGTACTTCTTCTTATTATATTTTTGCTTATAAAAAAAAGACCTATCCCTGGAGCCATCCAAGCAAATCCAATATCAATAATAATAGTATAGTAGTAAGGAGCACGAAGATTAAATAAAACACCACAAATTTTTAACATGATAAACTTTCTTAATGTGAGAGAATAAGGTACTGTTTGGTTTGTCAAAAATACTAACGTTTAGCGTTTAGCGGATGGAAAATTAGCCTCGTTTGACAACCGTTTTTAAAATTAGTGTATAGTATTTTTTTCACTAGCGTATAACGTTTTTTCCAGACGCTACTTCAAGTAGCGTTTGAGCTTATAGCATATAGCGTATCACTTTTTATTTTATTTTTATCCTTACTATCTTAATTAAATTCCTTACTTATCATTCACTAACAAAATAAAATATTACTAGAAATCATTCTAATTTTTATAATCCCTAATTAGTTCTCTCTTATAGCGTATCAATTAAAATTGGTTTGTTAGAATTAATATCACTATTTAAATTTATATTTAAGATAAAAAATAGAAATTATATTTTTATTTATAAAAAAACAGTATAAAAATCATATCAATGTTATTTTTATTATTCCATATTATTTATAAAAAATAACTTAAACTAAATAAATATTAAAATTAAAAATTAATATTTTAATCTTTGGAATGATAAATGATTTAAAATAAATTAAAGTGTTAAAATTGATAATTATTTTAAAATAAATAAAATAAATAAAATATATATATATATATGCACATATATAATTTATATAAAAAACATGCAAACATGTCCTTTTATGTAATTTTACATTAATCAGCTAGTCCAACCGTTAGTTTTACCAAACACTTCAAATTCAATCCGCTAATTTATACGCTATCCGCTATCCGATATCCGCTAGCTTATCCGATATTCGTTAGTTTTCACCAAACAGAGTCTAAATCACAGAACCTGCCCCAGAAAAATATTTCACTACAACCCCAGAGCGTTTGGATGAGATAGCCCGTGTCTCTTCCAACTTAACTAATAGTCTCGAGTTCGAATCTTGATCTCAGGAATGCAGCATCGTTAAAACTTTCGAGGGAGAACTTTACCGCCCCTATGGTCCTACCTTGCTGGAGGGATTAGTCTATATAATTGTACATGCGAAGGACATGCAGGAGAACCATTTTTTTTTTATTTCGCTACAAAAAAAAAGGGTATATCAACAAAGTCTTCATAGTATCACTAGGAATCACTACGACATCATAATCATCACCTACAAGATGAAAATCAATACAATAAAATTCAATAAGGTGATATCTAACATGACCAAGAGAGAAGGCAAACACTAAGCAAAATATATCAACATGAACTATCATTGAGACCATTATTTTGATATATTTTATTTAGTGGTTGTCTTTTTTGAATGTGCTAGATATCCCATAGTTGGGTTTAATTGTTGACTTCCACTTTCTTGGTTATGATTATGAATTTATGATGTTGTATTAATCCCTAATGGTACTAGAAAGATTTTGTTGATATACCCGTTAGTTTTATAGTGAACGATTTTTTTTGGCACAGAAAGTTCACCATGTTAAAAATTTATGGTGCCTTATTTAATTTTTCCCCCCTCCTTATTACTACTATTTATTATTAATATTGGATTTGCTTGGCTGCCGTTCTCGAAAGATTAAAGTGTTTTTTTTTTTTTTGATAAGAAAAGATTAAAGTGTTTTGTGAAGAGTTATTATTCCGCTGCGCACTAGGTCGTAGCTTGTAAATAATGAACATATCATCTGTTATCAGATATGATGATGATGATTTTTTTAATTTTTTTTCGGTTTTGCCCAAGACCAAGACTTACCATAAAACTCTGATAAAAAGGAGTAAAAGACACTTGGGATTGGAAAGGGAGCCTGCCAATGGGCATGGTCCACCAAAGTGCCTTGAAAATTCAATATACAAGGAAATGTGTGGGATCTATCCCTGTCAAAGCTTGTCTTCAACAATTACTTGGTTAACATTTTGTGACTATACTTTGGAAGCAAACAGTAGCTATGAAACAGGACCTTGTAAACAAAGATGTTAACTTATATCATCATCTCAATAGTGACAGCACACAACAAATCCAAAATTTAGTCTGCTAGCAACTGCTGATGCAATCTGAGAATCTTCCTCCCTCCAGTGTCTAACTAGTCATTTACAACAAAACAGGTAGTAATATCTCCAATCAGTAATCTGGATTTGGTAGCAAAGCAGCCAAAGAACAATTTTCAGCAACATTTATAAGCAGTGATTTCAATGCCATTGAAAGAAAATGGAAATAAGATCCACCATGTTCAGCTCAGGAGTGAGTTCACCCGCAGATTACACTGCTAGCAGGTTTGTTGGAATGAGATTTAGTTATGCAAGCCAATCCCAAACAGCATAATTACATGGACCTTAGTTTGATGTTGTTCTGAAAAAAATATCAGCTAGCTTGCTTAACTGTTCAAGGTCAAAGTCAGGATAGTATGATTCAGTCGCTATTTTGCGAAAAACTCCTTCTCGATTAGACTCAAGGTCAGCTTCAAATGTTCCTGTAGATTTTTTACAATGCTCTTGGTAATCTTTTTCTGATGTTTTGTGCTTTTCTGCCATTCAATTCCAAAGAATACCAGTACTTTACATCCCTTTGCCTTTGAGGGTAAATCATCAATTTGATAGCGCAGGTGTAGCTGTAGAATATTATTAGAAGATGCCAGTTGATGGTAAAGCAGATGAAAACTAACAGGAAGATGACAAAAACTAAATTTGGCTTACTCACATTGAAATAATCACCAAGAGGAACTCCATGGAAGTTCATAACCTCTTCCAAAAGCCAACCCTTTTCATCCAAAAGAGGAGATTTTTGCTGAGTACTTGTCACTTCAACTCTATAACTTGAAATACGCTTCTCAAACTTGTAATATACTGCCCTCTCATAGACATCCCTGTTCTCAGATACCCAAGGGGTATGAGAATAATTAACACAGCCAGATTTTTCCATGATTCTGCGGTCCAACTCACCCCCACCGAATAGCTCCATCAAGAAACTGGTCTAAATTAATTAAAGGAAGGGAACTATAATCAAACACAAACATTGGTGAAGTTGTGCTGAAAACTAAATGACCAATCAATAACTTGCAGAGAGAGAAAGAGAGAGATTACGGGGACTGGAAGAGCACGAGAATAAACCTCAGACATGCTAACATCATCAAGGCCAAGGAATGACCCACTCTCTTCACTGGTAAGACATTTGGTTTCGGAGTCTTCTTCAACTAACTGGACCTTCTGTTCAGGACTCAATGACCTGGCCTTCCAGAGAGCCATGATAGTCCTAAATCACCGCCGGAATAGTTTTAGTAACATAGGATATCATATAACGTAGTTGATCACTATTAACTTCTCAGATAACTTCACATAACAATCTAGTTGGAGTAGTGGCAGTTGAGAAACAACTACATTTATGTAAAAAATGATTATCAAATGTAATGAGAAGAAAGCATTATCAGATATTTCATATAACAAAGCACTCATTTTTCACCATTCTTGTACTATACAAACAACTATGGAACCACACCCAGGTCAACATGAAACAACATCAAAAGTTGGCATGGTTTTTCTTCCTCAGCCATCAATGAGTAACTTGCGATTTTGGGTGACTGGGTAATGAAAGAAATGAAAATTACACAAATGCACATTACGCAAATTACTTTCACACTATTTTTCTAGTATCATGAAATTACAATTGGATATAAATGTAGTTACCAACTAAAGCTACAAACAATGATAAAGAAAAGACTTTTAAGCTCCTCTAGTACATTGCAATTTACACCAACGGGAGACTTAAATAGAAGTCAACAATTTTCATTAGAATATCAAGAAATCAACCAACCAAAAGAATTGCCAATACTGACATCCTTAACATAAATGCACTGTTCAAAGACCTCAAGGATTAAATTTAAAACACATAAGAAAATGCATCAAGGGGTTAGTGGGTGGGGTGGGGGAATAGGGAGTTAAGGAGTGGAGTGATAAAGGGAGAGAGGGTTCAAACCCCACCCACTAACAAAATACGTAACATTTGCCTATTTAAAAAAACAAGTGTTTAGACCCTAAAATACATGAGTAAAGCAAAAAATAAATAAAACAGAAAATATTTGTATAAGAGTTGCAGTCTTGTCGATAAGTATACTAGAGAAATAAAACATAAAATGTCCCCCGTCTACCTTTGTGCAACATTGGAAGATACAAAGGACTGGAAGTGGAACTTAAGTCTGCCTTGTTCATCTTGCGTTTTTGCACCATGCCTTGCATCCACACCTCTGCCCTGCCGAAGGGTTATGACAAGTATTGGACTACCCATTGATGAAAATGTAGGAGGAATGACCTGAATGTCTTCAATGTCCTCCCAAAGCAAAAAGAATTTTGTCTTGTGCCCAAACAAATTTGCATGAAATCCAATTATTCTTGCTGAAACAAATAGGCGACCCTGCAGAGAACCATTGGCAACTTGATGGGATAATACTAAAGAAGCATGTGCCAGTTAAAACCACAATAGAAATTGACCATGGCTTTCAACATAACAGAGCAATCGCACCTGCACGGGCATTTTTCTTTTCAAATAACAGGTGAAGTCATTGATGAGAAATTCCTCAGGTGGAAGCCCAAATAGTTTCTGGAAGGCTGAATTTGTTTGAGGAGACCGCAAACTAATCTACAATTTTGTAAATGGTAAGAGAACAAAAAAGCCAGAAAAAGGGTGACAAAACTGGAGTACAGCACAAGAAATAAAAAACAGCCAAAGGCTAGCAGCATAGATAGATGCATACCTTCTTCCCCACCTCTTTCTCCATTTTACTTATATAGTGTTTTACAACATTGCCGCCTCTAGTGTTGTCCAAGAAAATTCTCAAGTGCAACTTAGACTGACATGCCAAAGCCCGCTTTCCTTCAAGAGGAACCCATATATCAGCAAGATCTGAGATGTTTGTTTTCAGAAAATTAATTTCGGCATGTCCTAGAGATGCGGCTTCATCAAAGGGTCCATCAAAATCATAAACTTCCACATCCAGCACAGACGGAGGGTCATCCATTGCATCAAATTCAAATATTTCTGCAAAGATAGATCATGTTCTTAACAACAAATACCTTATCATACAATAATCCAGATCACATGTAAGCAAAAACAAGACTAATGCGATAGAACACTGGAGGTTCAGATTTGAGTTAAAAGCGCCACCCAAATGACAAATGATATGATATTTACCATTCCATAAAGGATCAGATTTCTGAAACTTGATCGAGCTGGTTCTTGTTTTCCCATTGCAAGTAAAAACCACATATGGATCAGAGAGCCCACTAGAATCAACAGCATCTAAATTGCTCCCTTCAATTAAGGCTACAGTTACTAACCATCCATCTCCTTGTGCTTTAATTCCATGATCGCTACCTGATATGGGAGTGCCAAAAAAAAAACTATATAAGAAGACAAATAGTTACCAGATTATGTAAATCAGTGCCAAATAATTAAGAATGTCACCCCCATTAAAAAGCAACAATAGATCAGAAGATAAAGGAAAGCCAAATTGATGAATTCAAACAAGTATCTGAATGAAAACTTCCATGTCCAAAATTGTCCAGACTACCTTTGCATTTATCAGGATCATATTACTTCCTCTCACAAATAAAAGGATTTAACAATCACAAAAGGGCATTCCATTCATTCATATACCCTGTTACTATTCTTGCAAATGTATTTCGTGATAGCAATTCTTTTGGCAAGGTAATAATTCCATGAAAAGTTTAGCCTTTCATTGGGCCTGTAGTACTCAGTAGGACTAAGATAATTCTTTTTCCGTGCATATAAGCCACATCAAGCTTTATCTCCTAATGTTCATTGATGTATTGAGTTCAAGACTACTTGTACTTTATGAGGTACAACCTGGAAATTTTGGAATCAACCATTCTCCATTTTTTATGCCAAAGATCTGTCCAGATACTTTGGATCTCTTTCTTAATAAGAAGTATTAAAGTTTTATGGAATTCAGTTATATAAGCACCGATCATGTATTAGGATAGAGCATAAAATAGCTATTTAACCAGTTATTTATTTTCATCTTTTCTGGAAAAGGGTAAAGGTTTCCTTATGGGTTTTAGCTCATGGTTTCTTCAAAAGGCAATCCTTGATGGACTCACACTCAAGAGGGAATAGAAATTTCTTCTGAGCTAATATACTTTGCTCGTTGCAGCAATTTGTCTTCCCTTGTTTTCTGTTTATTTCTTAGGAGGATCTGTTGTTCTCCTGCTTTGTATTTCTTTTTCTCTCCTGCTGCATTAATCTTTGACCAATAAAATGAAAATTTTATTTGCTCTTATATACATACAGTCAGGTGGGTGTTTAAATTCAAGCGAGCTCTCGAATTAAAAGATCAATAATAAAAAGAAAACGCCAACCATGGGATTACCCTGTCGTGCTCTGGCCTGCATGAAGCGTGAGATTAAACCCAGCACTTGTTCACCTTGAAGAACCAAGACAGCACAAACAACAAATTCACCAAATGAATCTGGCAAGTCAAGCCCAACAAACTCAAGCCCTTGAATTGTGCCAGGTGCAGCAAACCAAATATGAACAAGCACATACAACCCCATTAAGAATGTTGAGATGACAGTGAAGTTCACAAAATACTGCACTGCCAGCTTCCAATCTGACTGGGGCTCTGCCTGTAATGATGCCAAAGCTTGTTCCTTACTGGAACCAAGGTCCTTTGAATCAACAGGCTTAACAGTCTGCGATAACAAAATGGCAAACTGATCAAAGCTTTCCTTCATACCTTGCCGAGCTCCATTTTCTATCATTCCTTTCATCATGGTGCTCTGTAAAAAATTTATTCGCCATGATATCACCAGACGCGAACACTGTTCTCCTGATGACAACTCTGGTCCAGGTGTGACTACATAGAGTAATTCTGCCCTAAAGGTGCTCCCATACATAACATCTGGAGTGCTGACAATGGCCAGAACAGCAAAATTCTTCCCATCAGCTTTTAAATATGTTTGTTCCTCATACCCTTTGACAGCCTTCATTAATCTACTGGCAGCCTTGATGTAAGTGAGTGATCTTTTCAAGCTCTCCCCACCATTCTCCAGCTTCCAAGGTCCTATTTGTCGTTCTGTGGTACCCTGTACATCAGCTAATGACTTGGGGAAATTAGAATCGGGTGAAAATAGTAATGTGTTCAAGTCTTCTGGTGAAACGATATACAATTGATCAATAACCACCCCTCCAGGTAAATTGCTAGGAATTTCACTTCCTTGATCCGCGGATTGAATTTTTCTGATTACTTCTTCAAAAGTGTCATTAGAAGACTGATCCTCGGTGTTGATCTCACCAACTTCAGCTTTACTAGTTTCAGGTTGCTCCTCCAAGTCAATACTTCTACCGGGTGCAACTGAAGACAAATCACCTTTACTAAAAATATGAACGAGTCGACTTGCAAGTGTTTTTTGTGAACAGGATTTCTCATCCTTAGAAGATGTAATTTCTTCCCTAATTGGAGAAGATGAGTTTGAACTTGAAGGAGATTCAGCAGTTGAATCAGCACATTTTCTTGGATGTAATAATTGATCGTCATTACCATTTGATTCCATGGATGGATTATTTTGGGAAAGGGATATACTCAAACGAATCTCACCTGTCCGGAAAAAGAAAGTAAATGTCACAATTTAAGTTCAATATTTTCCAAAAGGACATGATGCAAATGGCCCTTTTCAACTTGTACACAATGCAATTTACACCCTGTGATTATAAATTAGCATGAAATCAATATAACAACAGCACACAATACAATGAACAAACAATCAAATGGGGCCATACAAATGGAAAGTAAGGAGTAAAGTAAAAACTATTGAATGAGGATGAGGAGAGTTTGGTTGAGCAATATAATATACCACATTGCTTGTTCTTGAATAGCTTGTTCTTGGTCTTCTTTTTTTTGGGTTTCAAAGAATACCAAGCACTGCCAAGGGATTTAATTTCCTCATTAAAAACAAGAGAGACTGGGATTTTAAGCTTCCCCAGTAAGTCATCATTGAAGAACTTATCTTCATCCATGACAGAGATAACAAGCTTGTTTTTAAGGTCATCCACCCAGAAGCAAAACTCTTCATCCCATTTTGGGTTCAAACTCTTCTTCATCACCTTTGTCCTGAACCTCTGCTTCCCCAACTGTAACCGCACGTACAAATCACTTAACCCATTGGGATCCGTCGCTAGCAAGTTTTTTGCCTCAAACACGCGAACCACAAGCTTCATTATCATATAATAACCAGAATCTTCACCCAAAAATGACAACTTTTTTTTTTTTTATCATGGGACAACCCAGAAAGATCTTTCAAAAGGGTAATGTGGTTCTTTATTATTAAACAATAAACTGATCAGAAGAGGAAAAGCCAACCCACAAATCAGACAGAAACATGTCAAAATAAAAACCTCGATTCTGCCCGAAAACTTTCTTTTAGGGAAAGAAAACAGCAATTCAAAATTAAATTTTTGTTAGAAATTCATCTCAGAAGGTTGAAAAAAATGGAGAAAACCGTATAAAATCTGGGTCATGAGCATGGGGAAGAAAAACAGTTGTCAAAAGATACAGGATTTCGATAGTGGGTAATGGGAGAAAAATAAAAACCTAAAAGACCCCAATCAATTGAGTTGGATAGGGTTGGTAAAAAAAAAAGTTATTAATTAAATGGAATTTGAATATCAAAATTGGGAAGAGAGGGAGATGCGGGGTTGGGGTCTCGAATCGAGCATTAACGTTATCTGTTATTTCTTTCTTTTTTTTTTTCTTTTGCTTTTTCCTCATTTAGTAGAACTGGCGATGCGATGCGTATGAATGATGTTGGACTCACTATTTGACTGACCTTGCAATCATCAATCTGCTATGCTCATCCCACAATGCAAGGCCAACATTTACTATTTCTATGCTCATGTAGCTGTTTCCCTGTCTATTAAAGAATTCCTATATACTCGTTAGCCACCACATAGTTTAGCTTTTTTATATACTAAATGAGGCCAACAATTGATATGTTAATCCAAAAGATTAGATTATGCAGTGGTTATCAATTCGATGCTGAATGTTACCCCCCTCACACTGTGCCCATGGGTCAAGCCAGAAACGAATCCATCCTTTTTCTATGCAGCAATTCTCATTAGAGTGTTGAAACATATAAATTTAGCGATATACAGGGCAGGTATAAATTAAATGAGTACCCATCTCCAGTCCTTCTTCAATCACACGTATTCCCGCGGGTGCAGATACTTTTGCCGTTGTTACACTTCTCTTCATGAGTGATACTGATTATGTATACTTTAACTCTTTTTTTTTTTTAACCATGTGTTACATGTATGAAGTATCAATCATTGTTAATGGTGGATTTTTTCCTTCCAATCAAATTTTCTCCGTATATAAGAGTCAAGATTCGATTATCTAACAACTTAATTGATATATCCAAGTCTCTGACCACTCAGACCATTTATATGTTGGTGATTATACTTAACTTTGAAATAATAGGAGTGTTGAATATAATTAAGCTAATTATAATTTTTCCAGATGGAATACTATTTTCTCTAATCCTTGTTTAGATTGGACCAATCGGACATTTCAATTTAATCATTAAAATTAAAAGACTGATGACAACACATTTTTATGCGTTTTCACTTTTCACTACACATACCCTCTTATTAGGTCACATATAATATATTTTTTTCTCTTCAAATTATAACTTAAACATACGAGAAAGAATTATGTATGATCTAATAAATAGAATGTGCTGAAAAGAATTTATAAAGTAATGTACTGTTGACATTTCAACTAAAATTAAGAATTGATTTTTAGTTTAATTTGGTTTAATATTATAATCATTATTATTGTTAAGACTGATTAAACTGGTTAAGATCAGTTAAAATTTGAGTTGGACAATGTTAAATTGAATTACATCAGGTTTAATTAATTCAACTTATAAAAAATTTAAATTTCACGTTAAATTAATTATATATAAAAAGTTATATTGTTAAATAATATCCGGTTTGATCAAACCGTTGATTCATAAAGTTTTTTTTTATCTGTGCCAAAAACGATTTTTTATCTTTAATTAAGAATATGTTTATTACAGATTATTTAGTGAAAAAATCACCATTTTTAAGTAAAAAATTATTTTTAATGAACTTAATTGTGTTTGTTTAAGTTTTTCCCTTGTACCAGCTTTTAGAAAAATTCTCCTGCTGGAGAGGAGAGGAGAGGAGAGAGAAGATGTTAAAAACACGGAACTTGCAAATATTTTTCAAATATGACCCTTATGCCCCTAGGTTTATCATCTGTGCGTTCTCTTTCTGCCCAGTACGTTCTCTTTCTGCACTCTTCTGTTGACACCTCCATCTTTCTACTTGCTTCATATGGGTGGCCCTGTACTTGCTTTTCAATGTTAATGGTAAAAACTAAAAAGTAATATCAACTCAAGCGTGATTAGACTTCAAGCTTCACCATACATATATCTATATCCTTTGTAGTAATTTTCTAAGGATAAAAAAGCACTTCTATTAAAAAAAAAAAAAAAAAAAACTTCTTTATCCAAACAAGTTAAAAATCATTACTTTTTAAATGATTTGTATGATTATAAACAAACATAAAATAATTTATGTTTTTTTTTAAATCTCTAAAAAAATAAGGTGACATCTAGGATGAGGGAGCAATTAAATCTAGGGGTGTTCGCGGATTGGATTGGATCGGTTTTCAACTAAAAAGTCATCCGATGATAAAAACAACGTTCGGTTTGGATTGGATCGATATGCTTCCTTAGAAAAATCTGATCCGATCCAATCCAATGAAATACGGTTTGGATTAGATTGGATAATTCGGTTTTTGTTATTCTTTATTATTTTTTTCTTATGCCAAGTGCATTTTCTACTTATTTAATAGTATACAAAAGATAATCTTCGTTTTAATTTGGGAGTTTGAGAAAAAATAATTATCGATATTTTTAACACGTTCTTTTATGTTATTTCTTTATATCTACTGTCACTTATCCTATTTTTTTTTTCTTGAAATGACTATAAATAAATTGTAACTAATTATCTTTAAATTTATTTAATTTATTTCCTATTTTTCATGTTTACTCAATCAAGTATATATATGTTATGCATCAAAACTTTTAGCAAAATATTACTTCAAGACATTAATATTTATTATAAATAGTCTCATATATGTCATTCCAAAAAAAAATATTAAAGAGAATGAGGAACATAAAAGTATGGAAAACAATGTTTAAGTATGAATAATACTATAATTTCAAAATAATAGTATATGTATATAATAGATCGGTTTGGATTAGATTAGATTGGATTTCACTAGAGGATCCAATCCAATATAAAAATGCGTGTTTTTCGGTTTTCGATTTTTTCGGTTTTCGATTTGTTCAGTTTTCGATTTTTCGATTCGGTTTTTACGATTTGAATCAATTTGGATCGGTTAACGAACACCCCTAATTAAATCCCTCATCCACGAGGGAGCATTTCTAACCTGACGTAGCAGGTCACTTGATGGTCTTTGTATTATTTTGAAATGTAATAATTTATTAATGTAAATTTGGTTTTTGCAATAAAGTCCCTTCTCTAGAGTTTAGTGTTATTATTCCTAAACTAAACCACTTGAAGGCAACAATGTTCTTCCCTCCAGCGCGAGGGATATGTATTGTGGAATATCTGTCTGCTGCACTGAAAATAGGAGGAGGATGAAGGCCATATTTGCGCTCCACATTGCAGATAAATTTTTTTGCTGACAAGACAAAATTTTATTAAGAAGCAACAAGCAAACCAATACAAAAATGCTAAACAGAAACAAATTTTGGGACATCATACGGTTACACAGTATGAACCGCAATACTGTAGCTGCACTATACGGTACTGTAGCAAATCTTTTTTTTTTCTTTTCTTTTTTTAAATTTAAATTTTTTTATAAATAATTTTTTTGATTAAGTATGTGTCAATATCTGGTGAATCGGGTACAAATATTTGGTGAATTCAGTTCATTATCTGGTGAATGGGTTTTTTTGAGAAATAAATTTTTTGATTAAGTATGTGCAAATATATGGTGAATCCGGTATAAATATCTGGTGAATTCAGTTCATTATCTGGTGAATAGGTTTTTTTGAGAAAAAAATTGTGGTTTAAGTATGTGTAAATATATGGTGAATCAGGTATAAATATCTGGTGAATTCAATTCATTATCTGGTGAATGTGTTTTTTTTTTTATAAATAAATTTTGTTGGTTAAGTATGCTTAAATATCTGGTGAATCGGGTACAAATATCTGGTGAATTCAGTTCATTATCTGGCGAATAGGTTCATTATCTGGTGAATATGTTTTTTTGAAAAATAAATTGTGGTTAAGTATGTGCAAATATATGGTGAATCAGGTATAAATATCTGGTGAATTCAGTTCATTATCTGGTGAATGTGTTTTTTTTATAAATAAAGTTTGTTGGTTAAGTATGTGTAAATATCTGGTGAATCGGGTACAAATATCTGGTGAATTCAATTCATTATCTGGTGAATGAGTTTTTTTGAGAAATAATTTTTTGGGTTAAATATGTGCAAATATCTGGTGAATTCAGTTCATTATCTGGTGAATGGGTTTTTTTGAGAAATAAATTTTGGTTAAGTTTGTGCAAAAATATGGTGAATCATGTATAAATATCTGGTGAATTCAGTTCATTATTTGGTGAATGTGTTTTTTTATAAATAAAATTTATATTTTTTTAAAAAAGTCAAAATTAAATAAATAAAAAAAAGAAAGTTGCTACTGCAATAACACTACTGTAGCAGTGTCACGTATGATTTCGATTTTTCGTATCTGTTTAGCACGGCTCAAACCAATAAGCACGAGGAGTAACTAGCGCCCAAACAAAGAAAATTGAAGACATCCGACTACTGATCACATGACCAAAGATGCAGAATCTATCCAAGTGAAAATTGAATACACCAAAAAAATAATTCCCCGCCGCCTAAGCTCCCTAACCAGCTGCATCACCACACAAAAGCACATGTATTGGAATTTGACAGCAAACAGAGACAGCAGCACATTGAACTTATCAGCACAAAAACATTAATCATAGCCTCTATCAGAAAACCACATGCCTTGCTCAAAAAATTCCACAAAGCCTCAACTTAAGAACAATAAAAAACAAGCTTCAATTTTTTGGTGATCCTTCCAAATATAAGAATAAGCTTCAAAATTCCACAAGCCTCAAAAAATTCCACAAAACTGAGATTTTTTTGGTGAACAAGCTTCAATTTTTTCATTCCAATTATTATAGTAAAGTAGCAACCCAGTTTCCAAAACAGAAAGCTCTTCCAAAATGCAGAGTTCCAATTTTCTTTGTTTTGCTTCGATTTCTTTTGAGCTCGTAAGGGTCCATGTGTGCGGGTCAAAGCCCGAGTTAGCAAACTCAGTGAAGACCCGGTGCAAGGAACAAAGGGTGGGGTCGTGGTACTTGTGGCTAAGTCGAGAGACCGAGTCAACGACGTTGTAATGACTCGGCGAACTCGACTCGTAATTTGAGATGAGCTTCAAAATGCCTTCGACTGAAACAACGTCGTTTTGGAGGCGAATGATGTTGGTGTCGAAGAGGGATGCCATAGATGGAGGAGCTTATACATAACGCCGGCGATCTCGAAGGCCAAAATGTTAGAAAAAAACTTTATGGGAGATATACTTAAAGATAAAAACCATCATCCAAACAAGACAAGTCATGTTCAATCATCAAGAATAGAAAATGAAAGACAATAATGAAGCGTCATCAATTCATGGAAAATATGATGGAGAAACTTACTGTTCTTTGGTCTTCCAAGTCAACATGCACAATTCTTCTTAAACCATAAAGAGCCTCTCCTTTCTAACGATGGGTGTTAGAAAAGAAAATTGGTTGCATATGACTTGGGGACCATAACCTTTTATAATGAGTCCATGCCCTTTCATGAAGAATGATGTCCCTTCGAATTCAAACTCTTTCATGAAGAGTCATGACTATCCACATATTTCTTATCTCTAATTTTGCCCATCATAAAAATAGAAATAAGACCTTATGGTATCTACACAATAATTTTCATAACAATTATGTCCTTAGCCATAAACCTTACTTGAATTAGATCACTTTAATTTGACTAATTAAAAATAATGGCCCTAACACATTTAAACATTACAAGTGTGACCCAAAAATTTCTAACAATCTCCCACTGGTCACATATGTATGCTTATAAATGTGTTATACTTTATGAGCTCCAGATTTGCCATTATAAACCTTGGACATATCCCTATCCCGTCCATTAATTATATCAATATATAGAACCAAAGCGGCTTTCGTTATATCAATCATAACTAAATCCATCAATGATCACTAATATTAACACAACTAAATGACATAGATTAATCATGAAATGTGCAGCATGAAAATCACATGAAGGTGATCTGTACATGTCAATTTTCAACTGGTCCTACTTTACTCTTTAATGAGATCAATACTCAGAGTGAAAACCAAACCAAAAAACTGTATTCTGTAGAAAATAATCATAAAGTATATCTTCCTTAGAAAAGCATCCAAATACAAACTTCCACTGAACAAATGTATCGTCTAGTGATACAACACCCATTCGAGCAATATGCTCATGAAAGACCTTGGGTGGTAAACCTTAGTAAGTGGATCCACAACTATGGAGTTTGTCCTAACATGCTTTATAGACATCTGTCACTCTGAACTCTTTCCACATCAATAAGGAACTTAATGTCACTGCTAACTTATGGTCACAAAATAACTGTAGTGGTCTTTCAATAAATCTAAAATTCATAACTCAGTGACAAAATTCCACAACCTTATCACATAATTTGAATGCCTTATAACCATAGATAAACATAACCTGGTGTAGATTTCCAACTGTATTGGCATCCAACAAAATCAGAATCAGAATACTCAATGATCTCTAACTGATCTGATTTTCCTTATGTGAGCATATAGTTCTTTGTTCTCTATTGAATAAATCATAACCTGTTTGGCTGCTTTCTAACAATTTATTCCTAGATTGCTTAAGTATCTACCTAACACTTAACAATGTACGCTATGTCCGGATGAATTCGGACTTGGGCATACATTATGCTTCCTACAACTGATGCATAGGAATCTCCTGCATCCCTTTAATCTTAAGATTTATTTTGGGCACTGATTGAGACTAATTTGTCTCCCTTAGCGATCGAGGCATCACTTGATTGACAGTCTTGCATGCCAAACCATTTGAGCAATTTATTGATATAGCTCTTTTGTGACAATCCTAGAGTACTCCAAGATTGGGCTCGGTGTATCTGGATCCCTAATACAAAGGAGACGTCACCATATTTCATCTCGAAATTATCAATAGAAATCTATTGGTTTCGTGCAACATGCCTATATCATTAGTCCCAAGTAGTATGTCATCAACATACAATAACAGAAAAATATTCTTACTCCCACTGAATTTGTGTTGCACACAAATACTAACAACATTCATCTCAAAACTGAATGAGAGAATTACCTGATAGAACTTGTGGCATCACTAACGAGACGGTTATTTTAGCCCACAGATGGATTATGTCAATTTTCAAATCGTGTTCTTTGTGTCTCCCAACACAAAGTTTTACGGCTGCACCATATAGATTGTTTCGTCAATGTTGTCATTGAGAAACATCATCTTGACATCCATTTGATGAAGCTCCAAATCCTAAAGTGCAACAAGGGTCCCGATTGTCCTAAAAGAGTCCTTCAATGAAACCGGAGAGAAAGTCTCTTTATAGTCAATCCCTTTATTTTGAGTATGGTCCTTGGCTACAAGACGAGCCTTATACCTCTCCATATTACCTTTGTAATCCCTTTGGTCTTAAATATACATTTGCAACCAATGAGTTTCACACCTTTTGGTAACAGGAGAAGTTCTCAAACCTTATTGTCTTGTATGAACTCATACTCCCCATTTATTGCTTCAATCCACTTTTCTAAGTTGGAATCTTGTATGACTTGACGAAAATTGATTGGATCATTTTCCATCATACCATCATTTTCCTCATGTTCCTGAAGAAATACTATGCAGTCAACTAGAATAGCATTTCTTCTTTCTCTAGTGGATCGTTGCAAAGACACTTACTCTTGAAGCACTAGTTCTTGAGGATCTTGAATTTGTTCTTCTGGAACAACTAACTCATCTTGAATGGGAGTTTGAACAACAATGTCATTTAGAGGTTCTGGACTTGCTTCATCAAAAGTAACTTTATGAATCTATTCTGGAATTGAAACCAATTCTTCCTCCAAGACAAAGTCTCTAACCTTATTTCTCCTCCCCCAAACTCAATATCCTCAAAGAACGTGGCAGTTTCTGTCTCAAAAATTGTCTTTAATTTGGGATCGTAAAACTTATAGCCCCTGGATCGTTCAGAATAGCCAATAAAGTAGTTGCTCCCTGTTCGGAATTCCACTTACCTTTCATTTGGCCTATAAGGCCATGCCTCAGCTGGAAATCCCATACATGAGTTAGACTAGGAACCTAATTTCTTTGTTTGGTCTGTCTGTCCTTAAGGCATTCAACAGAGACATCAAAGTCTTTAAAGTTAGTGGAATCTAGGATTCCATCTGACACATGCTACTTCACTCTATTTCTAGAGATGTAACCAAGGCACTTGATGTTCTTGAATTTGCACTATTAACTTTACGCTTAGTACCATGTGATTCCACATTCAACGGTTCTTATAATATCATGCAAATATAGATTGTCATGCACTGTAATAATACTAGTTCCAACAACATTTGAATTAATAGATAAACTGAAGTGATTGTTTCCAGACGAACAATGATAGCCAAATTTGTCCAATCCAAGAAACAGAAACCAAATTTCGTCTAAACGACGGTACCTAAAAAATATCCATTAAATCCAAATAATAACCAGTACTTAAAAACAACCTAAAATGCCATATTTGTCTCTACTGACATGCCATCTCATTCATAAATGCATCTTTCAGCATCATTTGGCCTTCGATAACTTGGGCAACTCTATATTGAAACACTGATATTAGTAGTAGCACCAGAATCTAACCATCAAGTGTTTCTAGGTACTGAAGCTAACTTTTCCTTAGAACAGACCAAAGTAAGGAATATACCTTTCTTTGCACATCAGGCGTGATACTTGGTACATCCCTTCTTGTTATGTCCACTCATACCACATAAGAAGCAACTTTCTTCACTTTCATTTTGCTTCTTTTGTATTGGAACCTTAGCAACTTCAATATCAGCAGCTTTATTTTTGCACCTTTCATTAGAGGTACTTACCAAGTGAGTACTTTCTATTCTTTCTTGCTTCATCCTCTCTTCCTCTTGCACACAATATGAAATGAGCTCGTTAAGAGACAATTTCTCCTTCTGACAGTTGTAACTGATCTTACATTGACCAAATTATGCAGGAAGAGAAAACAAAACCAAATGCACGAGTAAATCCTCAGATAACTCGAGCTTTAGCTCCTTAAGCTTGGAAGCAATATTAAACATTTTCATAATGTACTCTCTTATGTTTCCTTTGCCGTTATACTTCATAGAAATCAAGCTTTGAAGGAGTGTGCTTGTTTCTGCCTTATTGCTTTTGGTAAAGCACTTCTCAATTTCAGTAAGGAATTCTTTGGCATTTGTTATCCCATTGGATATAACACCCCTAAATGCCTCTGGAATGCCGCGCTTAATGATCATTAGACTCATGCGATTGGAGCGATCCCACTTTTCATAAATTTTCCTCTTTTCAGAGGTACCGAAGTCTATAGGAGAAGGGAGTTGCTCCATCCTTAGTGCAAGGTCAAGATCCATGCAGCCAAGAACAATCAAAATGTTCTCTTTCCAATCCTTAAAGTTTGTACCATTAAGGACCGTAACCGAATTTATGTTAGCAGATATAGTAGCAATAGTAGCTGAAGAGAGAACAAATAAATAACATAAATATACTCACATCATAACCAAAATTCAATCATCAATAAATTCAAATAATGGCATACCCCATCTCAAGATACCTAGTGCAATATTAATATCAAGTCTTTGGACAGTAATATTAACTGCTAGTGGTACTCTTGTTGTAATGATCAAACATTGACAATAATGTATGTCAAATAATAAACCCTTCTTTGGGTGATTTATCATTCACATCTACAACCTTATAATCATCACATGTTTATTACATCACAGTGTGCATGTAATCCGGCCAAATATTAACCTTCCTTTGGGCCGATTAATACTCGCATGGATACACATACACACTAACATTCAACATTTCTCATGAGCAATATACACAAGAGAGGTCACTTTGGCGACTTCTTGCTTTAATTGGTTCACTTAAAATGTCAAACAATTTTGTAATCCAAAATATAACCAATTATTTGAATTTGATTGAACACTTAATCCAAAATAAATTTTATTTATTTCCAGAAGAAGACTGTGTCCACACTATGTTCATCACTGTTTCACTGAGAAAAAATATTTCCCTCCTTATTGAAAAAAAAAAAAAAAAGGCATCGGACAACCAGTCTTTAAATAAAACGTTTGGATACCAAAGCACCATGTTATAGTGCTAGCCTAGTGGCGAGGGCTCCTTGACACAAAGCACAACCGCATGGTCTCAGGTTCAAATCCCACGTCCGGCACTTTTGTTATATTTTCCGATTTTCGAAAATCAACAAAAATATAACTCTGAATGCAAGAGTGGGATTCGAACTGGGAACAGTTTGGAAGGACACACCCGATCATACCACTGTGTCACGCTACGAATGATGGCAACGGTTGTGAAGTTTAATATTTAAATTAGAAAAGGAACACAACGTTTCATGATTTGTAACCCAACTTGGGAATCGAACCTGGTTCCTAATGGTTGTTCCTAATGGTTAAAAAATCTGACAGCAGTGCAATCATTGACAACAACATCAAAGTGACACTACTCACGTGTCAAAGCACCATGCCATACACAACTCTTTGATGAACACAAAATACATTGCAACTCAAACTTAGAAAATCAAGTCCACATAATCACATAATATTTGAATCCATAATTTATGATTTGATATCATAATTCAGAAACAATCCATGAATTCTCCTAATTTAATATGAATATGACATGAATCCAATATTCAACTTCATTGAAACTTAAACCATAATAGTTCTTAAATTTGATGATTTTAACTTAAACATGTCAAGTTTAAGAACACAATCAATTACAACACAAAACATTTCTCAATGATTCAACATAAACTTGTGGCTCTGATACCACTTGTTAGAAAAAAACTTTATGGGAGATATACTTAAAGATGAAAACCATCATCCAAACAAGACAAGTCATGTTCAATCATCAAGAATAGAAAATGAAAGACAATAGCGGAAGCGTACCCGAATTCATGGAAAATATGATGGAGAAACTTCTGGTTCTTGGTCTTCCAAGTCAACATGCACAATTCTTCTTAAACCATAAAGAGCCTCTCCTTTCTAACGATGGGTGTTAGAAAAGAAAATTGGTTGCATATGACTTGGGGACCATAACCTTTTATAATGAGTCCATGCCCTTTCATGAAGAATGATGTCCCTTCGAATTCAAACTCTTTCATGAAGAGTCATGACTATCCACATATTTCTTATCTCTAATTTTGCCCATCATAAAAATAGAAATAAGACCTCATGGTATCTACACAATAATTTTCATAACAATTATGTCCTTAGTCATAAACCTTACTTGAATTAGATCACTTTAATTTGACTAATTAAAAATAATGACCCTAACACATTTAAACATTACAAGTGTGACCCAAAAATTTCTAACACGCGATTTATTCAGACGAAGCTTCTTTGGGTTCGAGGGGAGACGAAACTATGAGAGAACGCGATTTTCACCTTGATGAGTAAAGTTTCGAGCCATGGAAAAAAATTGATTTTTCTAGTAGGGATAAGGAGAAGATCAACGTTCGTGACACTGGTGGCTGAGTCAAGAGACCGAGTCAATACTTGTGGCACTTGGGGCAACTTCATAAACATAGCAAAACCTGTAGACCATGTCACCCTAAAGTCATCAGAGTCACTCACTTATTTAACTATTATATCTAATGGTCAAAAATGCTCCATCAAGAATAAGGGACTTGGTTGCTCCCTCACCCTAAAAGGCATCAAAAAATAATCTCTGAATTATTGAATGTCAGAATCACTTTTTTTTTTTAATCTGTAACAAATGGGCTGTAAATCAAATACTCAATCAAGTACCAGTTGACACATACAGTAAAAAAAAAAAGGGTACCAGTTGACACACAGGCAAGAAGATAAAATGCAACAAGATCGAGTTGTTTTTTTTTTATTATTGAGAAAATATCCAGACTTTACATTCTATGCATCTTCAACATGTTTGGTCCCCTCACCTTGCAGCTGCTTTATTTCTGCCTCTGGTAAATTTTAGCCAAGAAGGCCTTCAATACTGCTTGAACTGCTTTGCTGGTATGAGCTTCAATAGAGGTTACAAGCTTCTCATAGCTCTTTCTCTCGTACTCCTCAAAAACACCCTATTGATTCGGATTGTAAGTAAATGATTCGAAGTAAATCTTTAACATCTATCATGACGTGCAGAAATGTTTTGAAGTTAATTTGTATGACTTTCTCACAAAATGTGTGGAAATATTTACTATTTTAGCATCTTAATCTTTTAGTTTCCTCATTAGTTAGCTAATAGATGATCTTACAGTGTGATATAGAAAAGTTACAAGGATCACGTTTCCCAATATTAATGAGCTAGACATGCATGAGTTCAAACCTGAAGATCAAGCTCTTTATACAGGGCCTTCACTTCAGCAACATTTACCGGATCTGGCTTCCCATAATTCTCCTTCAAACCACAAAAGCAAATGCGTAAACAATCCCGATTAATCATGGCTGAAAGAAAGGAAAGAATCAGCTGGTAAGAAGATGCCCTTTCTTACATGTAACACTTTCTTTTGTTCTTCATTGCTTAGTTCCAATGCTTTCACAACCAACCAAGAGCACTTAGAATCTTCAATATCTGTGCCTATCTGGTCCCATAGATAACTAGAATGAGGTTGATAAAAAGAAATCGATCATTTCTAGTTTCCATTTTCCAGTATGCTCACCTTTCCAATTGTTGCAGGATCACCAAAGCAATCCAAATAATCATCCTAAAGAGAGGGTAAGAAAAACAAGACAGGTCTTGATATCGCATATAAAAGAGACTTCAAGCTGATAAGTGACACCATTTAGACATCTAGCATTTTGTAACCTAAACAGTCTAAAGAAAGACAAGAGGTCTAGCTAGGCTAACAAAATTTACCTGTATTTGAAAGAATGTTCCCATCTCAACAAGAATGTTCTTCACATCAATATGGTTCTCCAGGTTCTCACCAGCCATGAGCAATGCACATCCAACCTGCGTAAGGAGAAGATATATACAAAGGTAAATAACAGATCGATATATTCCAATGGCAAAATCTAAACATAAAGGAAGTGATGAGAAAAAAATATTGCAATGTATCACATAAAAACAAAAGGATATGACTACTTTTAAGAGAAGACTTAATGGAAATAGCATGTCATACTTTCCATGAAAATAAAGGAAAGCATGTGACTTCAAAGTTTAAACCCCAGACACATTACATGTTTTAACAAATGTGTTTTCTTGTAATGTTGGATTAGAAAATAAACAATCCTAGCAGAGTGAAATACAGTGGGACGGAAGCATCAGTTATCATTAGTATCTCATGTGAAAAGGACAAGGAAGAAACATATATTAGGGATGCAGGATACAAATGTAAGAATATATAGTACTTACTGGAAAGTAAAAAGAGTAATAAGAGGTCTTGTACTGAACAATACGACGGTGACTGTAGAAGATGCTCAACTTTTAGTTATTAATTATTAGTATCATTTCCAAAACTAGAAAGAGACACAATAAATGAAATAAAAGTAGAATATACAAAATAGAATTGAAACTTAGCAAAGGCTAGTGGAGAAGTAACTGATAACATGCAAATTTCACACCAAATTCTTCACAATGGCCAACCAAGTGGAACTTGGCTTCAAACTTTTAGAGGTTTCAAGCAGTTCTCACACAAAAATTATCCGTGATAGGAGAATCACAAGGTATCCCTCATTTTGTGCCACAAATACCTTAATGAGAAAACATCTCTCTCTCTTTTGAAGTATAAGCTTCCACCAGAATTTTACAAAAATACCATTGATTGGATATTCTAGAAAGGATACAATATTGGTCTCTGATGGAAGAAGAATTTTCCTTGTGCATAACTGTTATAGTAGCATATGACCCAAGAGTTTAAATTTGTCAAAAATGAGCTTCGTCAATAATAATTTCTGCCACAGTTTTTTTTTTTTTTTTTTGAATACTCACAGTGACAATGTGTATTTGGAGAGGTCTTTTTCTCCTTCCAGTGTAGTGATCAGATCTATCATCTGTCCCGAAGCAGTCTGAAACTCTACCTAGAGAAAGCTTACATGGTGAAGTTTTAGCATACTAGCAAGATCAAATCCACTTAAGTCAAACCTAGATAAATGTACTACCTCGTTAAACAAATCAAGAAGATCGACATAATATGGCTTTCCCCTAAAGTGTTTCCTCAGGATCCGTGGGATATGGTTTCGTAGTAGCAACCCATCATTTGCAGCAATCATTCCAACCTGCACCGCTCAGTAATTAGGGTCATTTACAGTACCACAACGGCAGTAAAATAGGGGACATGGTGGTACATATTTTGCTTTTGCATCAAACCTTTGGTAATCTAAACCAGCATGGCTGACCACGCCGTGTATGAGAGTTGTCCATAATGTCATCAAGAACAAGAAAATATGCCTGAAGCTGCAAAAGCCATCAACAGATGATTGTAAAACTCCTCAATCACATCACAGTAAACTTCTGAAGTGATTAGAACTAGTTTTATCATTCAAACCAGACAAGTAAAAGTTTTTGCTTGGCTTACCCATTCAATACACCAACCAAGAGCACTAGCTAAGAAAACTTCATCGTCATTTAATTCCCGTCCTTCTTTTAACAAACTGTAACTGACAGTCCACGGTTCAGCTTCCCTGCAATGTAAGTTAATCCATCTCTATGTCAAAAGTTTTATCTCTTTCCAAAATGCTTCCTGAGTACACCCTCCTTCCTTTCCTAGTTGGGAAAAGTGTGAATAAACTGACAAATTACTCAGGTAAAAAAGAATAGAAAGGTTCAAGTCCCACCTCCCGGCACATTGTAGTCCAGCATCTGTAATAAATTAGAGTAATAACAGAGTAAGTGCCAGATCAAAACCAATATGCACATTTCAGTGAAAATGGAAACCAATTTTGCAAGTGATCATGCCTACAGACATGCGCCTCTGTAGCACGTACACGTGCATAGGGGAGGTGAGAGTACTGTGATTAATGACTGATGAAAACATAAAAGAGCATCAAAAAGTACATAACCCCATGAAAGTTTCCACAAGAAACAGAACAAACCACACATTGGATCGGATCGGATGAGATTTTTTTTAAGGAAACAAACCGATCCAATCCAAATCACACATTGTTTTTACATTGGATCGGATGACTTTTTAGCTTAAAACCGATCCAATCCAATACGCGAACACCCCTAAGTACAAGGAATGTCGACGTTTACTTACTACAACAATTAGGCTATGTTTGGGAGGATGTAGTGGGGTGATTAGTAATGAAGTGGAGTGATGTAAATCCATTAACTCATTGTTTGAGAGTTCCATCATTAATGGAGTGGGATGGTTGATGATGGTAACCCAAACCACTCCACTCCATTCAAAACTTCTCATTTTCATACCCTCCAAATTGGAGGGTTTGAGATTTTTTTTCCATTTTCTCATTAAACTTCCAAACAATGGAGTGTGACACTTTTACCTTTCCACTCCACTCCATTGCTAACCACTTCATTATTAACCACTTCACTCCATCCCTTTAAAAACTTCCAAACATAGAGTTAAGTTTCTTGTACACCTAGATTTGAACACTCGTATAGACACCGTAGATTGAATGTGAGTGTGAGAGATGGAGATATATTGTATTTTGAGATAGAGTAGATGTATAGTATGCAATTATGAGTGTGAGTGTCACTTAGGTGTCCGCAAAAGTTATTTATTTTGTTTTAGTAGTTTTCTGTTTTCATTTTTAGAAATAATTATAAAACTACTACCTTATTTTCGTTCTTATTTCCTATTTTCAAAAATTTGTACATGAAACACTGAAAACATATTTTTTTTTTCTATTTTCAGTGTTTCCTATACAAATCTTTGAAAATAGAAAACGAAATGAAAACAAGGTGACGGTTTTATAATTATTTTTGAAAACAGGAGTCTGAAAACAAAGGAAACAGACCCCTGAATCCCTCGGAATCACATTTTCGATAATCTTTCTTTCGCACCTTCAGACATGTGAATAGAGTTTTCCCAAAATTATAAATTAAAGCTATTACATACTAATGTTATTCCTGGATATCTGTTATGCCTGGGAATAAGTTTTTAAAACTTGTATCGAACATGAGAAACTTTTATTCACATGGTAAGATTCCTGAGAATATTGTTTTAAAACTTGTACCAAATGCTACATATGATGGCGTTTGGTTTCTAGAATGTTTTATTTCCAGACAAAATGCATTCGTGGGAATCACATTCTTAGTAATGTTTCTTTCTCACCTTCACACAGAGGAATAGAGTCTTCCCAAGTGTATAATTATCATTCACTAATTTTATTACATGTAATCTTTTATGCTCATTGATATATTTTTAAAACTTCTACCAAACATTGGAAACTTCTATTCCCATATCAAATCTAAACCAATCAAATTACCACTTGGGATGATTGATTTTTCAACAAGATTATATTTGGTCAAATAGTCAAAATCCATAATGGTTATTTTTTTGAAAATGAGAAATACATAAAACAATTACACACATGGTATTTTTTATTTGTATTTATACCTCCAATCGAAGTAATTTGAGTTGGTCAAATGTAACTGCATGTTTATTGTAAATTTTTTTCATTTGGACATCCGTTTTTTTTTTATCTTTTGCACCTCTCCGTTTTTTATGTTACGAAAAGTAAATGGAAACTATGGTGGGGGACATCGAATGATGGCAGCGACGTGGTGGCCCCCGAAAGAAGTTGGGTGTTGTTGGAAGACATGAGGCGGATCTAGATGGCGGTGGGGGAGCTCGACAGTTTGCGGAGGTGCGTGACGGAGCATAGATACACCATAGCCTTCACCTTGCTATAATCTCCATCTCCATCCCTATCATATATTCATATGTTCAGATTCAAATAATTAGTTTAATTGTACCAAAATGAATCAATAACTCAATTCTTTAAAAATCAACAACTTAATTTTGGTAATTAGTTTTGTTAAATATTTAAATTAGATGTGAATAATTTTTCAAAAGTAACGATTTTTTAATTATAATTTTGTTTGCGATAATGTTTTGGTGTTCAAGTTTGCTACAAATGTTATTTATTATAATTTAATGATATAAAAATAACTGAAAAATAAAAAATAACATTTGTAACACCGTCACCAATTATATAACTCATTATAGTTACTTGACTCCTGTTTTTATTGGGCTCACAATGTCATATTACTATTTTTTATTTGAGTTTAATTGGTATATATTGTTAGTGTAAAAGTTTTTTACATTGTCAACTAATAATAAATCGTCACGTCATTGAAATTCGTTGATTCTTATCCAAATCACCTTAAAAATCATTCATTCCATGATTTTTAATTGATTGACGGTGTAAAAAAACTTTTACACCTGATGGTCGTATTAATTAAACTCTTTTTATTCTATACTACTTTAAGAGCAACTACAATGAGAGTGACTTAGCTAGTTCTTAATAAGAATTGGTTTAAAAAATAATGATTTGACATGATACAATTCATAAGAAGAGAAGTTAAGTAACTTCAATGAATTGCACCATTAGTTAATTAAATAGTTAAGCAACTTTAATGAATTGCACCATTTCTAAGCAATCTCTAATATAATAATGCAACTTAAATAGTTAATTAAATGAATCCCTCAACCTACTCCACATCTTTATACTTTATTTGCATTTGTTTTTCTTTTTAAGTTAAAAATGATGATCCTTTCAAAAAAAAAAGTTAAAATTGATGATAAATACGTAACACTATATTATATTTATATAATTAAAATAAAATTAATTTTAATTTCATGGACGTCATGTCATTATGTTCCAACGACACTATCCAGTAAAAACCAAATTTTATTTCTTAAAACTAGGTAAGCAACTCTTATTGAAGTTGTTCTAATTATATTACAGAGTTTGAAATAAGCCGTACATGCATAATGGTAGGTTCAAATCTATATTGATTTAAAGCAACAATAATAATACTTCCTAAATCGTAAACTTTGTCTCTTGGTCTATTTCCAAATCGATAAACATAACTACTCTGTATTGTGTAATGAATTCTTTTATCTTGAAAGAGATGATAATAATTTAGGGATTTTTATTTTTAAGAGGAATTATGAAATTTTAAGAATTTATATAAAATAGTTTAGGAATGCATCGTCATCTTTCACATTCATTTAACAATATGGAAGATATCTGATCGCTTGAATAAATCCAGAAAATTTCACCTACGAATAACCCTGTATTTATACCTTCAAAATCTTCTTTCTATTGTTGACATTAACCTTGACAGCAAAATCAGATCGATTAGTTGTGGTAGCATCGCGATTAAGAGTAGATAGGAAGGTGATATGTGACACCTTAAATCCGGCATCACATGGTTATCCAATTGCGGAAATATTTCTGACTTACAATGCTGGTTACTTTCGGAAAGTATCATTTTCTCGATGGATGAGTACACTAAAAACGGTAGTTAATATTTTTTTTAAAGGATGAAACAAGATAAAAGTGATGAACACTCAGAATATGAATTGAAGACAACATATATATATATATATATATATATATATATATATATATATATATATATATATATATATATATATATATATATATAGATAACATGTCCCAATGAGAGCCAAGTTCCAGTACATAAGATAGGGCCTTATCAACGACCATTGCAACAGAATTAGACATCTAGAAGATACAACTTAAAAGAGGGTAAGTAAAGACACGGGGAAAGAGGGTCCGGAAACCCCATCCAAAAAGGTAACTCTAAAAAATCAGATAACGGAAGACTATCCACAAAACGCCCCGAACTGGTTACTGACACTGGCTGCAAGCAGGGTCTCCACAAATGCTCCCACGAGACAAGACATCAGGTAATGGATCTATGACATCGCCGCCCTCATCTATGGAATCGTCGTCGTCGTCATGATCCATAACGTGATCCTCCGGCTCATCCTCCTCCATGACCTCATAGAAGTCTTCCTCAGGGTCCTTCTCAGGGTCCTCCTCAATCAGTGTTGTCGGCTCTACGTCTAGAGGTGGTGGCTCATGTAGCAGTCCGTTAGCTTGCAATGTGTGAAGGTAATACCAAGGCGGAGGCAGAGCTACCCTCCTAGTCTCCACGGTATGGATCCTACGGATTGGGTCTCCGTCAGCATTTAAATCGGTTGTGGTAATTGCTCCGTGGTATGAGATGTCGCTCCTGGATGTATCAGCCATGCCCCGGCATTCCCTGCGTCGTCTAAGACCTCAGTCTTCGACGTTGTCGGCACAAGTTCGATATTGGGATCCATCTAAACTCATATAAGTACGGCGATACAAAAAAGGAAGAGATGATAACAAGTAGAAACGAAAGAGTGAGATACCGACAATGGATACATCGCACAACAACCATACACATGATACATACAACACCTTGGCATATTAACATTTTAAACATTACTCATAGGTAAACAGTGTAACATCCTAAAAATTCAAATATAATTATTTTAATAAAAAAAGGGTAGTATAAGAGTTTATTATAATTGTTTTCTTTATAATAAAAATCCAGTGGGTTCCACAATAATGTAAAATTGATTTTAAAAAATAAAATAAAAAAAGGATAAGAACCTACCCTGGACTAAATTAATGCGGCAATAATGATAGAAAACATAAGCATATCAAGGCTCATGCTGTGTTACCAATTATAAATAGATAGTTTGAGTGTTTTAAGCCCAATTTCGCATAATATGACTAGATACCTAACTTCAGATGGATATTTAGTAACCAAAGAGAACTTGTTTGAATTGGATATCTGCATAAGAAATATAGTCATGTCTCTTAGCTTTCCATAGACACCAAATTCGTCCAAATTGGATTCTTGTAGCTCAAGTTATGACCAAATTCGTACACATTATTCATGTTCCAGCGCCAGAACCATTTTTTAAAATTCTTACCACGTTTTGACTATCTAAACATCAGTTTCAGATTTTGTGGTCTTCATAATAGTTGTAGACAATTCTTTTATCTTTCCAACTATATAAAATTTATAATTTTTGAATGTCTATAACTCAAGATATATGCGAAATACAGCACCATATGCAGAGTAAGCGGGCTTAGCGCGTTTTTACACGTTTTAGGCTATCGAGGGCTCTATAAATAGAATCTTAATACTCTTAGGGTGCGTTTTTGAACCCTAATTTAACCTAGAAACTCAGAAACGGCTAAGAAGAGAAGAAATTCAAGGATTGAGAAGAGATAGTTGTGGAAGAGGGAGTCTAGGAAGAGGAAGATGATGATAACTCTTGCAAACGTTAATATTCGCAGTAGGAAACGCTTAGAGCTATTTGGAGGTCTTCAAGAGGTGAGTAACAATACTTTTTACGAACCCTTTCCATGGTATATATGATTGTTTGTGTTGACAATGAATTACCATATGAAATTGGGAGTTTTTAATTGATTTGATGCATATTGCCAGTAACCTAATTTCTAAAATTGGGGGTTTTTGTTAAAAGGGGAATAAGTTGATTAATTGATGTTGTAAGATGCTTATTCATGTATGATATATCGTGATATTCGTGATTGCTTGTTGTTGGGAGAAATTTATTTGTTTAATTCGTGGAAAATAGTTTGTTACATGTATGAGACATGACATATTTGAGTTATAATATGTTGGATGATGTTTGCCGTAATACCACCTATGATAGGGTTATATATCGAAAAGTAATACCACCGTAATGGGGTATCGAAAGTAATATCCCCATATAATTGGGATGTCGAAAAAGAGCAATACCACCTAAAAGGGGTATCGAAAGTAACACCGCCACACGTTGGGGTGTCGAAAAGGGAGAAATACAGCCATGTGCACATGGGAGGTATCGAAATAGAAATGTCCCCGACAGGAGGGTGACATCAAAACATTCCTCATGAGTAGGGGTGGGCAATGGGACGCCATTGTCGTGTGATGTGTGATATTTATGGCATGCCGGCAAGAGACCAATTTAGTTATGAGGCCTTCGAGCCACTTGGATTAATTTAGAATTTACTTGGTATGTGGAATGTGATACATTGAGATAAGTTGTTGTTACGTTATATGCTATTGAGTTGATGAGATTTTTGTTGTTATTAAAAGTATTCTTTTTATATATTATTTTGGAAAATTAGCGGGTACCATGAACAGTTTTTCTGTTTACCGCACCGACTGAGAACAACATTATTTTTCGAAACATTTTATAAATGTATTGTTGTGCACTGGGATTTTATATCTCATTATAAGTGTTGTTTTCAGAGCCCGAGGACATCGTTGTTGAGGATCCAGAGATCAGAAGAGTTATCTTTGATTAGCTAGTTGGATAGTAATGTAGTATGGTTTAGAGTATTATGTGGACGACGTTCTTTGGTTTACATACTATTTTTCTCAGATTGTAATTAGACGTCCGGTTTTGAGGCTTTTAGTTTTTATTCAAATGATTGGATTTAATAATATTTTTCAATACTTTGTAAATACTATTATTTTATTTAATTTGAGGTATTTTCATACTTAGTTATTTGAGAAAAATTTTATGACTTGTGTTTTTTTAATTAAATGTTTTGAAGGATTTTTATTGAAATTAATTTGGGTTACTAATGTAACGAAGGACGTTACAAACAACAAGTATTATTTCAGTGGGTCTCATACCCGAATCAATCAATTTTATAAAGGTAATGCATGACACTTCAATCATCAGGCTCTAATCTTAATCTCATGAGATACCATCACCGTTTTATCATTAATAAATAAAGAGTTGATCAGGCTCGTATGCCGCATTGGCAAGTTGTCTCTGTCACCTCATGTACCCGGATCAACACCATCACGAATCCCTTATAACGGCCATTCGGATGTATACATCATCAAATACCACATCTTAAGCGGGTATTCGGTAACTCAAGCATGTATGCCAAGGGGAAATGCATATGAATGAAAGACTTTTCATTAACGAGACTTTTCTTTGGGTTCAGTCTTTTTCGTTTGTCGAATCCCAAAGCTAACGACTATTCACAATTTTCACTTGAAAATTTATAACACAGGACGTACAGTCCGAGTGCTCAATCACAACACCTTAGATCGAGGCCGCAGTCCAAGGTTGTGGTCGTAGAAACAATTATAATTTTATCCAAGTTTTATTTCAACATGATAAGGACTCCTAGCCCATAACAATGAAATTAGAACACACAGTCCTCAATTCCAAGATTTGGACTCCTAGCCCATAATATCACAACTTGGACCTTTGGTCCATAATTCTTGACACGGATCCCAGATCGTGTGCTTATAATTGAATACTAGAGGCGACGTCTCGTGAATTAGATTCTCTTTCACATGTGCTTACTTTTTGCTTAGTGAAAATCAAAAACCAAAACAAAACCTCGGTCACCTATCCAAATAACCGGGACGTTTCTAAACCATTTAGGAGAAAATCTTTTCCTTCACAAATTCTTTTATAAAACATTTGGAAATTCGTTTGCTTTTGAGATCCTTGATGGAGTAAGGTTGAATATTTTCAAAGGGGTTTTCTTTCCTTCCTGAAAAACATAGTTCGAAAAAGGTTTTTTCTCGTACAAACTTTAGATCATAAAAAGGTAGTTTTTATTGACTTAAAAACACTTCAACATTACTTTCAAAACAAGAATCTCATTCTCTTGAAGTAAGCGTTTTAAACAAGGAACTTTTATAAATGAAACCAATACTGTCAAAGTTCTATTCAAGGCTTATTAAGGCTTTTAATCCTTATAATCATTGAGCACAAACTCAAGTCCGGCTTCTCAAACTTCAATCAACAGTAATATATTCTCAACAATAGTATCAGAGTTAATGATAGTTCATTACATATATACAACTCACAATACTTTAAGGCAAGTAATAATCAAAGTAATATTCACAATAGTTCAAGTAAACAAGTCATTCAAGTGTTTGCCCCACATCATAATAATATTCAAATCATTCAAGTAAACACATATACACATGCATATAGTCATTGAATATCCCTAGGCAATCCCCTCTTACTTTCTGTGAAGGTAAGAAGATTAGATGCTCGAAGAGGTATGTCACGAACGTCCTCGTTTCCCCCGCGATGGAAGTCTAAGGTTATGAACACAAAATCACAAGTTAAAATCAAACAAGAACACTAAACCACAAGGTATAGGTTCGACCAAGACTAGTTCTTAGGGTTAGAGATTCCCGAAAATTATACAACTCATGGATTTATGATCCTTAAGTGTTATGAGTTCATAAACAATGATCATTTAACAAAGTTGAATTAAAATCCCACTAAGTTATAAACTTAGGGTATTCGGCCAAGGCTAGTAAAATAGGCTAGCGTTCACTAAACTTTCCAATCTCTTAGGTTTAGCATCCATATGTATTAAAGAGTTCAAAACCATGATCATTTTGGAAAAACAAGAACAAAGTATCCTAGGTCCATAACCTTCTAGGTTCAGTCTTCATAGGATTTATAGGCTAGAAATATTTAAACCTTCCAATCTCTTAGACTTAGCATCCAAGTATCTTATGGAGCTCAAGTCCATGATCATCTTGGAAAACAATGGAACTTAAACATTCCAATCTCTTAGACTTAGCATCCAAATATCTTATGGAGCTCAAGTCCATGATCATCTTGGAAAACAATGGAAACTTAAACATTCCAATCTCTTAGACCTAGCATCCAAATATCTTATGGAGCTCAAGTCCATGAACATCTTGGAAAAATGAAAGTAATACATACTAGCTCTAATAACATAGAATAAACAAGTTAGAAATCCTTAAACTTTCCAATCTCTTAGACTTAGCATCCAAATATCTTATGGAGCTCAAGTCCATGATCATTTTGGAAAAATAAAAACTCAAACATCCTAGCACTCAAACTCTAAGTTTCGGCCATCATAGGATGATGAGGAAAATATTCTTTGTTTAACAATAACTCTTAGGTTTAAAATCACAAGGTATTAAGAATTCTAAATCATGATCAATACTTGGAAAGTTGAAACATAGTATCCTAGGCCTACTTATTCATATTTTTCGGCCATCATAGGAACAAGCTATCAAAACTTCCAAGATTTATAGATTCAAGATCAAGGGATAGTTAGAGACTCAAACACATGATCATATTCCAAGAGTTGAAATAAAAACTTCCCAGGTCACAAATGCAAGCATTCGGCCTTCATTGGAAGAGATGGATAGAGATTTTTGTTTTACAAAACCTCTTAGTATGTGAAAATATAAGTTAATACAAGACTACAGAAAGTGGTTTCAACTCAAAAGGAGTTTTCTACCATTTTAGAGAGATTTTAAAAGTTTAAAGCATATAAAGAACACATAAAGTAAACTAAGAAATAAAAGATAAAACTTGCAAAAAGATTCATATGAGAGCATTACCCTTAGTATAAGGAAGAACTTTAATAAAGAACTTAAGTAGAAAAAATGAATAAAAACTAAAGCTTTAAGAGCTTGAACTTTTAGAAGAAAGAAGAAGATGAAGGTTTAATGGAGGTCGAAGGAGGAAGATGATGAAGTGACAATGAAAGGGGTATACATAGGGAAAGGGGGAGAGTTCCACGGCCAAAGGAGAGAAGAGGGAGAGCTTGTTGAGCAAGCTTGGTGGTTTAATGCTTGATTGGATGGAAGGAGAGAGAGAAATGACTTTTGGATTAAAATAATATTATAATTTGAAAATTGTGATGATTACACTTTTAGAGTGTGTCATAGCCCCTTCCATCATGTCTCCTTACTTCTTTTATGGTCCCTAATCTGCTCCATTTCGTACCCGGTTGCATTTCCGATTGTAATTCTTCCGACGTTTTCACCTGAATAAAATATTATATTTTATTTTTAAACGAAAATTTTCAAAATAACCAAAGTGGAAGGAAACATAATAAAAACACTATTTGTCTCGTTCATAGGTCTAAATTAGGTTTTCTGCATAGTAAACTTGTATCGACAGTGAAAACGCAGACCGGCTTCCGTCTGAATTTTCAACCGAAATTTTTACCGTGACTTCATACGATATAACAACACAAGAAAACTAGTTTAGTTTAATTAAAATCATTCTCTGAGTTTAATATAAATAAACACATTTAAATATGTATTTACTGCTAAAAAAACATAGGAAAAACAGGGTGTTACATGATATAAGTATTAAATTTCTATGAAAGTTTCAAATTTTGAATCAAAAATTATTTAGATATCAAACCTTTATCAATCAACATGTGATGATCCAAGTGACATGTCAATGAAGAATTTGCATAAATTGTCTTTTATATTATTATTATTATTATTATTATATATGCAAAATTTGCATAAATTGTCTTTTTATATTTTTATTATTATTTTTATTTTTATTATTATTATTACTATTATTATAATATGTAAATTTATCTTTTCTCTTTTTTTTTTTGACTAAGTAAATTTAGTCTTTTCATATCTTATCTTAATAATTTGGTCCATAACTTTTATTTGTGTCAAATTAGTCCTCTGGCTCTAAGTTTGCAAATGATAAAACCACTAGGGTAATAACCCGTGCATACCGCACAGATTCCTATAAGATTTTTTTTCCAAAAGCGATATAATGTAGATTTATTGAAATATAAGTTGAAATATAAATCATAAATCATATTATATCTATAAGAACCTTTTACTCTTTTATCTATCATATAATTTTCGGAGTTTCCTGTACAAATCTTTGAAAACAGAAAATGAAGTGAAAACAAGTTGACAGTTTTGTAATTATTTTTGAAAACAAGAGTCTGATAACAAAGCAAACAGACCCCTAAATCCCTCAGAGTCACATTTTCGGGAATCTATCTTTCGCACATTCAAACATGGGAATAGAGTTTTCCCAAAATTATAAATTAAAGCTATTACTTACTAATTTTATTCCCGGATATCTGTTATATCTGGGAATAAGTTTTTAAAACTTATATCGAACCTGAGAAAATTTTATTCTCATGACAACATTCCTGAGAATATTGTTTTAAAACTTGTACCAAATGCTATATATGATGGCATTTGGTTCCTAGAATGTTTTATTTCTAGAAAAATGCATTCATGGGAATCACATTCTTAGTGATGTTTCTTTCTCACCTTCACACATAGGAATAGAGTTTTCCCAAGTGTATAATTATCATTCACTAATTTTATTACAGATAATCTTTTATGTCTGTGAATACATTTTTAAAACTTGTACCAAACATTGGAAACTTTTATTCCCTTGTCAAATCTGAACCAATCAAATTGTCACTTGGGATGATTGACTTTTCAACAAGATTATATTTGGTCAAATAGTCAAAGTCCATAATGGGTATTTTTTTGAAAATGAGAAATACATAAAACAATTACACACATGGTATTATTTTATTTGTATTTATACCTCCAATCTATGTACTTTGAGTTGGTCAAATGTAACTGCATGTTTATTGTAATTTTTTATTATTTGGACATCAGTTTTTTTTTTATCATTTGCACTTCTCTGTTTTTTTTTTGTTACGAAAAGTAAATGGAAGCTATGGTGGGGGACATTGAATGATGGCAGCGACATGGTGCCCCCGCAAGAAGCTGGGTGTTGCTGGACGACATGAGGTGGATCTAGATAGCGGTGGGGGAACTCGACAGTTTGCGGAGGTGCGCATCGGAGTGTAGATGCACCACAGCCTTCACCTTGCTATAATCTTCATCTCCATCTCCATCCTTATCATATGTTCATATATTCAGATTCAGATAACTAGTTTAATTGTACCAAAATGAATCAATAACTCAATTCTTCTTCTTCTTAGCTGTGGTGGGTGACATCGAATGATGGCAGCGACGTGGTGGCCCCCGCAAGAAGCTGGGTGTTGCTGGACGACATGAGGCGGATCTAGATGGCGGTCGGGGAGCTCGGCAGTTTGTGGAGGTGCGCGTTAGAGCGTAGATGCACTGTAACACCTTGTTTTTCACTGTTTTAAATAACAGAAATATGTTTATATGATTATTTAAGTTTTATAAAATTATTTCAAATAAGCAGAGTTTACCACTCAATTCTACTTGAATGTATAAAGCTACGATTAAAATTTAGGTTGGAAAGTCAGGCGAAACCCGGCCCGCGAATTTCATTGACAGTATAATTATACTGCTCAAAAGACCTAATTTTAATTCGTGAACAAAAAAACTTAAGATTTTTATTTTATTTCCTACGATAGTGTATTTTTAGAATTATTTCATAAAAAATGAAGTAATATACGTTTTACGGGTGAAATACGTAATCGGGCGAACGACGAAGCGGATTTCGGAGTTTCCAAGAGCAGATAAAGAAGTTATCTTAGAATTTTGAGATGATTCATATGGATGAGTCACACTTTTGAGTCTAGAAGATTCTACAAGGTTAAAGTGGCAATTTAAGGATTTTACACTTAAGTCCTTGAACTTTCTCTTAATTGCACTTTGGACCCTAAGTTAGTTTTTATGCTTTTCCAAGTGAATTGGGCAAGAATATTTGCTCCAAACCCATTAGAGGACTGCAGCCTTGAGGCCCAAATTCTTTGTCCATGGATTAAATTTCATGAAGCCAATTGAAATCATATAAGTTTCCTAGATTATGTTTATGCCTTGAGCATTTTGGTGGGCCAAAACAATTGAATCCAAGCCCAAAACTCTATGGCCCATGCGCAAGCCCAAAGGGGAGTGGTGGCTGCCCTTAACTTGGATGAGCCAAGCTCATTCTTGTTCATTCCACGACATACTCCAACATTCTCGAAAGTTCTAAAGTGTTCTAACTTTCTCCAAGAACAAAGAAGCAAGTTTGTGAAGGAACTTCAAGATCTCTTGATCATTTATCAATTCCAATAGGTGATTCTTCATCCTCTAAATCATCTAAGTGTAGTTTGTTCACAACTTTTCTTGATTTAAAGCTTTCTTCAACATGTTCATCCATGGTTTAAGTTTTGAGATCTAGAACTTTGAAAACTCATAACAAATTCTAGAAAAATCTCATGATGTTGAAACCACTTCCTATGTTCTTGTAATCATGTATATTGTCTATATCCAAGAGAATGTGGTAATCAAAATTTTCCTTCCCATTTATCTTGAGTTGGCCGAACCTAGAGAGGTGAGGTTGGAGGAGATTTTGTTCATGTTTTTCATCAATGATCTTGTTAATGATCCTATTGGTATGAATGTTTAATGAATCCAAGTTGATTTATCAAACCAAAAACCCTAGCCCCATGAACATGTCATGGCCGAAACTAGGTGTGTGTGAGTTAGGAAGTTTTGATTTCCAAACTTAGTTGTTTAGCCACTAATCCATGATAGGATCATTAATCCATGACTTAATCATGATTAGGAATTTTTAATCACAAAGACCCTTGAGGTCGTTGTAATGCCCTTCGTTGTAACGCCCTTTAGGTTACTAACAATATGTATCAAGTCAATTAAATACTCCCAAAACCACATGGTAATCCCTTATCAACAAAAACAATCATATATACCATGGAAAGGGTTCATAAAAGTATTGTTACTCATCTCTTGAAGACCTCCAAATAGCTCCAAGCGTTTATTTATGACAAATCCTAGCATTCTATTAATAATTCTCTTTTGCTCCACTGTTATTCTTCAATCTGTGCGGTTCCACGCTCCGCATTGCAAATCGAAATAGCACTCCTCAATAACCTCCCTCTCACCTTCTGTATACGTATATTCTTTTTTCTAAGCACAAAAAGTTGTTGATTGTGCGGCGCTGCAATATTCCTCATCGAGGATTTTTTGGTGTTTTTTTGAAACCCTCGGGTCATTTATACATGACCAAGTCAATGGGCTCTTTCTCTCCTTTTTATTTTTATTTCTATTTTTTTAATAGCATCGCCCACGTTCCATCGTACAAGAATTCAAGTTGAATTCTTGAGGTTACAGCAACTCACGTTGAGTTGCAATTTGGCTAAAAGCCAAATTCTTTGCGTGACCCCTTTTTTAAAACCAACTTTGAATATATATATATATATATATATATATATATATATATATATATATATATATATATATACTAGAGAAATTCAATATATTTTTATGCTAACATTTTTCTATCCTAAAACTCATATTAACTTAATCTCTTTTATTAAAAAATAAATAAATACATTAAATTTTAGGATGTTACATTAACCATGTGTTTAGGAATAACCAAGAAGCATCAAGATTTAAAGAAGTATTAGTGGACGGGAATAAAAATGGAAGTGAGATTAAAGAATTTTATATATATGTTCAAATTTTATTATAATGTTGTAATTTTGTTATATAATTTTTAGAGGATCACTTTCCTTGAAATTTCAAATTGCTTCTCAAGTGACAAAGTATTAATCGCGATTGATATTCCCCTATGATTTGTTTTCCATATAGATTAATGGCATGTCTAATCCTAACAAACTTATATTTCTTAACAAAAAGTGAAAAAAAATGTTATTTCTTATTTGTATGTGCCTACTCAAAGATCGAGATTGAATTGGTTTCATATACTATTGTGGTGTTAATTTTTACAGTTGTTTTTGCATAATGTCTGCACAATTTAATTGTAATTTTTTTAAACATTATTCTCCATTTTGTTATCCCATATTTTTTTTTGGTAAGATCTTCTTATCAACATAAAGTGAAACTATTTCTTCCTCTTTTGAAATTATCATTTTGGGATAGCTAAAAATTAGATGTGAACGTGCTACTGCTTCACATTTCTTTATTTATAAAATTCCTCGGTTCTATGTAGAATATAAGAAATTTGGTATATAGTTCGTAAGAGATATTATATCTACGTGTGGATGGAATAAAATATTACATCAATTTTTTTTATGGATTGTTTGCTAAATTTAATTTGTAAGAATGCTTATAAATATGAAATGCAAGTGAATGTGTTCTAATTATAGGAGGATGGATAGAAACAAATGCTTAAGTGCATTATTTTATTATATAAATGTTATTATTGACTTCATTTTAAAATTAATTTTTTTTTCTTTAAAAAAATAATTATTATTTTTTAGTTAAGGGGCCATGAATTGTACATTTATTATCTGGTGGAATATTTAATGACTATACATATATATATATATATTAATGATGTAATTAGGAATGTAGATCCCCTTTTATGATAGTGCGAAGTAGGTGAGAAGATATTGTTAAGATCAAATTTAATCAAAGAGATCGCAATTAGGATTAATAATTGAGGGAAAGATGCGCATTGCGCAGAATAGATAAAAAGTGTTATGTCAACAAGAAAAGAAAGCATTTAGAATTTTAGGAATAGGAACATGTAATCTTGAGAGGCACTCTTAAGCTTTGGATGGGGAGGTCAATGTCATTCAGAAAACTGACTCTTTGTTTCGTGGGACCTTTCCAATTCTCAAAAGAGTCGTGCCCGTTGCTTACCAATTGGCTCTTCTGCCACAATTGGCCAATCTTCATGATGTTTTCCATGTGTCGCAACTTAGAAAATATGTACCAGATGAGTCTCATGTGATAGCTCCCGAGTCTTTACAATTGAAGGATAATTTGATCAATAAGCCTAGGCCTAGTCAAATCTTGGACAAGGGCACAAAGACTCTAAGGAACAAGACAATTCCATTGGTGAAAGTGTTATGGGAAAAGATTAACTCCGAAGAAAACTACTTGAAAGATGGAAGAGGACATCGTAAGTCAATACCCAGATCTTGTTGTTTAAGGTAAGGTAACCTTTATGTTTGGTTTTCAGCATATGTTACAATATGTGTGTAAGTATGTGATGAATTTTGGGGGCGAAATTCTCTAAGGAGGGGAGAAATATAACATCCTAAAATTTAATGTATTTTTTTTTTTAATAAAAGAGATTAAGTTAATATGAGTTTTAGGGTAGAAAAATGTTTGCATAAAAATGTATTGAATTTCTCTAGAATATATATATATATATATATATATATATATATATATATATATATTCAAAGATGGTTTTAAAAAAGGGGTCACGCAAAGAATTTGGCTTTTAGCCAAATTGCAACTCAACGTGAGTTGCTGTAACCTCAAGAATTCAACTTGAATTCTTGTATGATGGAACGTGGGCGATGCTATTAAAAAATAGAATTAAAAATAAAAAGGAGAGAAAAAGCCCATTGACTTGGTCGTGTATAAATGACCTGAGGGTTTAAAAAAAACACCCAAAAATCCTCGATGAGGAATATTGCAGCGCCGCACAATCAACAACTTTTTGTGCTTAGGAAAAAGAATATACGTATACAGAAGGTGAGAGGGAGGTTATTGAGGAGTGCTATTTCGATTTGCAATGCGAAGCGTGGAACCGCACATATTGAAGAATAACAGTGGAGCGAAAGAGAATTATTAATAGAATGCTAGGATTTGTCCTAAATAAATGCTTGGAGCTATTTGGAGGTCTTCAAGAGGTGAGTAACAATACTTTTTATGAACCCTTTCCATGGTATATATGATTGTTTTTGTTAATAAGGGATTACCATGTGGTTTTGGGAGTCTTTAATTGACTTGATGTATATTGTTAGTAACCTAAATTCTAAAATTGGGATTTTGTTTAAAAGGGGAATTAATTGATTAATTGATGTTGTAACGTGCCTATTCATGTATGATATGTTGTGATATTCATGATTGTTTGTTATTGGTGGAAGTTTATATATTTAAAATTGAGGGAAATAGTTTGTTACATGCGTGAGACATGACATATTTGAGTTATAATATGTTGTATGATGTTTGCCGCAATACCACCTATGATAGGGGTATCGAAAAGTAATATCACCGTAATGGGGTATCGAAAGTAACACCGCCATATAATTGGGATGTCGAAAAAAAGCAATACCGCCTAAAAAGGGGTATCGAAAGTAACACCGCCACACGTTGGGGTGTCGAAAAGGGAGAAATACCGTCATGTGCACATGGGAGGTATCGAGATAGAAATGTACCCGACAGGTGGGTGACATCGAAACATTCCTCATGAGTAGGGGTGGGCAATGGGACGTCATTGTCATGTGATGTGTGAGATTTATGGCATGCCGGCAAGAGACCAGTTTAGTTATGATGCCTTCGAGCCACTTGGGTTAATTTAGAATTTACTTGGTATGTGGAATGTGATGCATTGAGACGGGTTGATCTTATGCTATATGCATTTGACTTGATGAAATTTTTGTTGTTGTTAAAAGTATTCTTTTTATACATTATTTTGGGAAATTAGCGGATACCATGGACAGTTTTTCCGGTTACCACACCGACTGAGAACAACACTGTTTTCGAAACATTTTATAAATGTATTGTTGTGCACTGGGATTTTATATCTCATTATAAGTGTTGTTTTCAGAACCCGAGGACATCGCTGTTGAGGATCCAGAGATCTGAAGAGTTATCTTTGATTAGCTAGTTGGTTAGTAACGTAGTATGGTTTAGAGTATTATGCGGACGACGTTCTTTGGTTTACATACTATTTTTCTCAGATTGTAATTAGACACCCGGTTTTGAGGCTTTTACTTTTTATTCAAATGATTAGATTTAATAATATTTTTCAATACTTTGTAAATACTATTATTTTATTTAATACGAGGTATTTTCATACTTAATTATTTGAGAAAAAATTTATGACTTGTGTTTTTTTTTAATTAAACGTTTTGAAGGATTTTTATTGAAATTAATTTGGGTTACTAATGTAACGAAGGGCGTTACATTTTTGGTATCAGAGCAGCACCTCTCCCAGTATGGTGTGGTTCGAGGACGAACCAAGCGGACGGTGTGGTTCGGGGATGAACCAAGCGGAAGCTGGTGGGCATGTAACACCCGGGTGCTGACGAGGGCAGGGGGTGGTCGCGGTGCAAGAAGGCACGGACAAGGAGCGGCTCCGGGCAGGCTTCTCGGCGGAGGGACACATGAATGAACCGATAACACACCCGAATGAGAGGGATCCCGAGACTGTGTAGGTATAGGACTATATGTAACGCCCTTCGTTACATTAGTAACCCAAATTAATTTCAATAAAAATACTTCAAAACATTTAATAAAAAATCACAAGTCATAAATTTTTTCTCAAATAACTAAGTATGAAAATACCTCGTATTAAATAAAATAATAGTATTTACAAGGTATTAAAAAATATTATTTAATCCAATCATTTGAATAAAAGTTAAAAGCCTCAAAACCGGGCGTTTAATTACAATCTGAGAAAAATAGTATGTAAACCAAAGAACGTCGTCCGCATAATACTCTAAACCATACTACATTACTAACCAACTAGCTAATCAAAGATAACTCTTCAGATCTTTGCATCCTCAACAGCGATATCCTGTCTCTGGAAACAACACTTATAATGAGATATAAAATCCCGGTGATCAACAATACAGTTTATAAAATGTTTCGAAAATAATGTTGTTCTCAGCCGGTGCGGTAACCGGAAAAACTGTCCATGGTATCCGCTAATTTCCCAAAATAATATATAAAAAATACTTTTAATAACAACAAAAATTTCATCAAGTCAAATGCATATAGCATAATATCAACTCATCTCAATGCATCACATTCCACATACCAAGTAAATTCTAAATTAATCCAAGTGGCTCGAAGGCCTCATAACTAAACTGGTCTCTTGCCGGCATGCCATAAATCTCACACATCACAGGATAATGGCGTCCCATTGCCCACACCTACTCATGAGGAATGTTTCGATGTCACCCTCCTGTCGGGGACATTTCTATTTCGGTACTTCCCATGTGCACATGGCGGTATTTCTCCCTTTTCAACACCCCAACGTGTGGCGGTGTTACTTTCGATACCACTTTCTAGGCAGTATTGCTCTTTTTCGACATCCCAGTTATATGGGGATGTTACTTTCGATACCCCATTACGGTGGTATTACTTTTCGATACCCCTATCATTGGTGGTATTGCGGCAAACATCATACAACATATTATAACTCAAACATGTCATGTCTCATGCATGTAACAAACTATTTCCCTCAATTTTAAACATATAAACTTCAACCAATAACAAACAATCATGAATATCACAACATATCATACATGAATAAGCACGTTACAACATCAATTAATCAATTAATTCCCCTTTTAAACAAAACCCCAATTTTAGAATTTAGGTTACTAACAATATGCATCAAGTCAATTAAAGACTTCCAAAACCACATGGCAATCCCTTATCAACAAAAACAATCATATATATATATATATATATATATATATATATATATATATATATATATATATATATATATATATATATATATATATATATATATATATATATATATATATATACCATGGAAATGGTTCATAAAAAATATTGTTATTCACCTCTTGAAGACCCCAAATAGATCTAAGCGTTTCCTACTGTGAATCCTAACGTTTGCCAAGAGTTATCATCATCTTCCTCTTCCTAGACTCCCTCTTCCACAACTATCTCTTCTTAATCCTTGAATTTCTTCTCTTCTTATCTATTTGAGTTTTAATTAGGGTTCAAAAACACACCCTAATAGTGTTAAGATTCTATTTATAGAGCCCCCAATAGCCCAAAACGTGTAAAAAGGCGCTAAGCCCGCTTACTCTGCATATGGTGCTGTATTTCGCACATATCTCGAGTTATAGACATTCAAAAATTATAAATTTTATATCGTTGGAAAGATAAAATAATTGTATACAACTTTTTTTAAGACCACAAAATCTGAAACCGACGTTTATATAGTCAAAACGTGGATAGAATTTAAGAAAACGGTTCTGGCGCTGAAACATGAATAGTGTGTACGAATTTGGTCATAACTTGAGCTACAAGAATCCAATTTGGACGAATTTGGTGTCTATGGAAAGTTAAGAGACAGGGCTATGTTTCTTATGCATATCTCGGATTCAAACAAGTTCTCTTTCATTACGAAATATCCGTCTGAAGTTAGGTATCTAGTCATATTATGCGAAATTGGGCTTAAAACACTCAAACTATCTATTTATAATGGGTATGCTTATGTTTCCTATCATTGTTGCCGCAATAATTTAGTCCAGGGTAGGTTCTTATCCTTATTTTTATTTTGTTTTTAAAAAAATAAATTTTACATTATTGTGGAACCCACTGGATTTTTATTATAAAGAAAACAATTATAATAAACTCTTATACTACCCTTTTTTTATTAAAATAAATATATTTGAATTTTTAGGATGTTACGTTTCTCCCCTCCGTAGAGAATTTCGTCCCCGAAATTCATCACATACTCACACACATATTGTAACATATGCTGAAAACCAAACATAAGGTTACCTTACCTTAAACAACAAGATCTGGGTATTGACATACGATGTCCTCTTCCATCTTTCAAGTAGTTTCCTTCGGAGTTATTCCTTTCCCATAACACTTTCACCAATGGAATTGTCTTGCTCCTTAGAGTCTTTGTGCCCTTGTCCAAGATTTGACTAGGCCTAGGCTTATAGATCAAATTATCCTTCAATTGTAAAGACTCAGGAGCTATCACATGAGACTCATCAGGTACATATTTTCTAAGTTGTGACACATGGAAAACATCATGAAGATTTGCCAATTGTGGCAGAAGAGCCAATTGGTAAGCAACGGGCACGACTCTTTTGAGAATTAGGAAAGGTCCCATGAAACAAAGAGTCGGTTTTCTAAATGACATTGACCTCCCCATCCAAAACTTAAGAGTGCCTCTCAAGATTACATGTTCCTCTTCCTAAAATTCTAAATGCTTTCTTTTCTTGTCGACATAACACTTTTTATCTATTTTGCGCAATTCGCATCTTTCCCTCAATTATTAATCCTAATTGCGATCTCTTTGATTAAATATGATCTTAACAATATCTTCTCACCTACCTTGTACTATCATAAAAATGGATTTACATTCCTAATCACATCATTAATATATATATATATATATATGTATGTATAGTCATTAAATATTCCACCAGATAATTAATGTACAATTCATAGCCCCTTAACTTAAAAAAAAATTATTCTTTTTTAAAGAAAAAAAAATTTAAAATGAAGTCAATAATAACATTTATATAATAAAATCATGCACTTAAGCATTTGTTTCTATCCATCCGCCTATAATTAGAACACCTTCACTTGCATTTCATCTTTATAAACATTTCACAAATTAAATTTAACAAACAATCCATAAAAGAATTTGATGTAATATTTTATATCATCCACACGTAGACATAATATCTCTTACGAACCCTATACCAAATTTCTTATATTCTACACAGAACTGAGGAATTTTATAAATAAAGAAATGTGAAGCAGTAACACGTTCACATACTAATTTTTAGCTATCCCAAAATGATAATTTCAAAAGAGGAAGAAATAGTTTCACTTTATGTTGATAAGAAGATATTACTAAAAAAAATATGTGATAACAAAATGGAGAATAATGTTTAACAAAATTACAATTAAACTGTGCAGACATTATGCAAAAACAACTGTAAAAATTAACACCACAATAGTATAAGAAACCAATTCAATCTCGATCCCTGAGTAAGCACATACAAATAAGAAATAACATTTTTTCACTTTTTGTTAAGAAATATAAGTTTGTTAGGATTAGACATGCCATTAATCTATATGGAAAACAAATCATAATGGAATATCAATCGCGATTAATACTTTGTCACTTGAGAAACAATTTTAAATTTCAAGGAAAGTGATCCTCTAAAAATTATATAACAAAATTACAACATTATAATAAAATTTGAACATATATATAAATTTTTTTAATCTCACTTCCATTTTTATTCCCGTCCACTAATACTTCTTTAAATCTTGATGCGCTTCTTGGTTCTTCCTAGACACATGGTTAACGTTCTTTTATGTGTCTCTTATAACATTTTTTCCCCTCTAAGGCTCTCCTCCTTAGGGACAATGATCCTATTATTAAACAACACTACACCATTATTATATAACACATAATTCTCTTGATCCAAAAGAGATTTCAA
>CM061068.1:1568422-1585422 GCA_030762895.1 Sophora flavescens
AATGATGATTACAGATTAGTTGGTTTTTGTGATGCTGACTATGCTGGAGATAGAATTGAAAGAAAAAGCACCGGTGGAGGATGTCACTTCATTGGAGCTAACCTAGTGTCATGGTCGAGAAAAAAGCAAAGTACCATTGCTCTATCAATTTCTGAAACAGAATACATATGAATACATATCAGCTGCAAGCTGCTGCTCACAACTTCTATGGATCAAACATCAATTGGAGGACTACAATGTATTTGTAAGTGGTATTCCACTTATGTGTGATAATACTGCTGCAATAAATTTATCTAAGAATCCAATATTGCATTCTAGAGCTAAGCATATAGAAATCAAACATCATTTTATTAGGGATTATGTGCAAAAAGGTGTGTTTGATGTTCAATTTGTAGATACTGATCACCAATGGGCATATATCTTCACTAAACCTCTTGATGAGGACAGATTTATCTTTATAAGAAAGCATTTAAATATGTTGTAAGTGGATTGAGTTAGTATATGTATTGTTAATTTGGTCGTCCATTGCATGTTTTCTCTGCACGTCCACTAGTCATGACGTCCGGAGAACGTGAAATCTACGCGTCCACTACACATGTCTTTACGCGTCCACTATTAGTCTTGTGTGGACTCGTCTATGCACATATTTATTGCTTATATTAATTTGTCATTGAACACATTTACATAAAATTCTTCTTTTTCCTTGCTAAGTCAGCTACCCTCATCAATCCCATCGTAACTTTTTACGGTCCCAAGTTACCTACACCATTTTACACTTAATGACATGTCTTGTCATTTTTTTGGGAAACTGTTGTTTTTCAGAAATATTTAAAAGTAACCTCTTTCCCTCTGAAAAACTTTTCGCGTCTCTTCATCATCAACCTCTCTTTCCGAATCTTTCGAACTGTCTGTCTCCCTTGTTCTTCCAAAACTCATCTTACTCAACAATGGCTTCATCCTCTGCTCCCATGCCCGCTTTTGCAACTGACACTATGTCCATATCTGTGGAACATCACTTCAATTTTGGGATTCTACAAGAATACAATCAGGATGTGAGTAAGTTCATTAACGCTGCTGGATGGGATGGAATCTTTCTGGAAAAGGTCTCAGTGTATCCAGATTTGATAAGGGAATTCTGGAGAAGACCAAAGATCTCTGAAACAGAAGTTGTTGGGTTTGTGCTGGGAAGGAATGTGATAGTATCAGAGAAAACCATTTTTGATGCGATTGCATGTGCTCAAGAAGGATTGGTCTTCACAGAGAACTAGGAAGAAGACCTAGGTGGCCAAGAGACAATTGATGTTACTTTAATGAGGCAAGACAACGTAAGAACTCATTCTTGAAAATCCTATGAGTTGAAAGATGACATCAGGATCCTTCACCAAATCCTGAACAAGGTGGTGCTGCATAAGATTGGCTCTAAGGACAACTTATCAGCTCTTCACAAGTTCTGCCTTTGCCATCAGGTTTTTGAAACAAAGATTATCTTACCCTGGATCCTGTTTCATCGCATCAAAGATGCTATTATCAACAGAGAATCTGCTTCTCACATTACTTTCACTAATCTTCTGTAAAAAATTCTCAAGCAGCAAGGCGTGTATGACGTTCTGAGTGCAAAGCCTAAGGATGAACAAGAAAGACTCCTTCATGAGAAAGGATTGCAAGCTGTTGATTTTGGCCGAGTTAATCTCAGTGGCATGCAACTCAGCACATATAAGCAAGTGGAGTTGGTCAAGCTTAGGGAAAAAATGAAGATTAAGGAAGAATCACTTGAGGCCAACGATGCTGCAATCCTTGGTTTAAAGAAAGGAACCAAGAGGAAGACTGTGACTGTGAGGCAACCCATTTCTAAGAGGACTACTAGAGGATCTATCCTCTTTGTATCTTCTGGTGTTACTCTTCCACCTGCACCAAAAAGGACAAGGAAAGTAATCATGTCCGAAGAAGAGGCAACCAGTAAAGAGGGCTAGAACAACTATGGCTTCTGAGGTAATAATCTCTGCTGATGATCCTGTTAGGTTAGCAGTAGATGAACTAGTGTCCAATCTGGGAACTCATGATGATAATATCTCTGTTCCATATGATGTGGATGATGTTTATGTTCCTACCCTACCACAATCACCACCCTCACCACTAACACATATAGACAATAGCATTACCATTGGAGCCCCCTTTCCTAAACCCTTGAAAACTTTGTTTTCACCCATAATCCCATCTTCCACTCTCTATACTGGCAAATCTGAAAACTGGGCCAAAGTATAGAGATAATGGAAAATACTATTCCACACCATTCCACAAGAACCAGAACTTATTCTAACAAAGTGGTATCCCCTGGATGAGTATGAGTATGAACCTCCCAACATCTATCCATACCGGGTCAACCCTGAACCCCACACTCCAACTGGCCCATTCCCTTCCCAAATGTTCAGTGAACATGGACCTCTCCTCACTCACCTTCCCCAACAAAGATTCCCTGCCAGAAAAATCTACCCCAATCTAGTGAAACTTCCACCCCTTAAACCATTCTCTGATGGAGTAGAGAGAGTTATAATATTTGATTGGCATATTGATCCCAACAAGAAGGATCTTGGGAGTGTTCTCAAGAAAAGAGCCAGATCCTTCAGACAAATACCTTTTGTCATGGACAAGACTACAAAATGGATGACTTTCGAACACCCAAGAGTATATGGAGCTGTTGTTGACCATTTTGTGGACACTCTGATGTATGAGATTCTGAAATGGGAATTCATTCACTTCAGAGCAGACAGATCTGCACGGTTTGTCCCTCCAACCTGGTTAAAACACTTCACTTCCATAAATGTTTGAGTCAAGCCCTATAAGATTTGTCCTAGGTTTTCAATGATCGATCTAAACAATGACAAGGACATGAAGCATCCAAGGCAGAAAGGAAAGGTGGCAGTAGTTGAAGACATTGTGCTAGTTCTCAATTCTGAACCCTTTGACCACTCACAGATGGATTACATTCAATCTTTACCAATTGAGATGGTCACTGAGGCTAACTATGCAGGAGCTTTCCGGCTATTCCACTTGATTCACCGCACCAGAGAAGCCTCCACTTCTGGCCTGACTGCTGAAGAGAAGAAGAAAACTCTTAAATTCAGAGGCAGATGTAGACTTTATCGTGTCAGATATTTGATCTTCAAAGATCTTTGGGGTTCGCCAATAACAAGCCGTGAAGTGGAAATTCCTAATCCTATTCATTAGGCAAAGGATGTCCCCGAGCCAGTTCTACAATATGCCTTACCTCAGTTTCAACCTTATCCTCTGTGTAACACCCTAGTTTTTACACATATGATTAATTATTTTATTTGGATGTTTATGTTTATTATGTTATGCGGTTTAGTGGGAATAATGCGATAGTGAAAAGTCTCGAGGATAAATAGAATGGCATAAGAATCGGTCCTGTTATAGAGTTATAGATGAAAGGAATGAAGCGACGGGAAAATACAAAGTAAGATTTTAGGGTTAAGGTGTGATTACAAAATCCTGTTTAGTTTTGAGCTACGAAATTTCGAGGACGAATTTTTTTTAAGAGGGGTAGTAATGTAACACCCTAGTTTTTACACATATGATTAATTATTTTATTTGGATGTTTATGTTTATTATGTTATGTGGTTTAGTTTGAGTAATTAAATTACTCTCTTCAAATTATTTTATTGGGTGCGTTAGCACTGACTTAGTTCGATGACTGCACGCTTACTAGACAATAATTTATGTTATTGTCACTATTATTACCAGTACATAAAAATATTTTAAATAATATGATTAAGAGAAAAACATTTTCATGTATTTATTCTATTTAATTTTAGAGTTAAAAATATTTTGGTTTGACCTTAATCGAAGATTAAATTTTGGACAGAGTATTTTCTTAGTTGATCAGTTCAACTATTAATCTTTACTCTAATTTGAATTTCGAAATCATATCTTTATCAATCTTTATTTTTAGATTCCAAAATGTAAAAACATGTTTATTTTAGGCCTAATATTTATCACTCATTTTGTACCTAACACTAAATAATTAGTTTAAAAACTTAACTTTCTCTTTTCTCTCTCTCACTCGACGCCTCCCCCTCACTCTCTCTTTTCTTTCTCTGCTTCTTTCTCTTTTCTTCTTTCTTTTTCTCTTCTTCCTCCTCACTCCATCTTCTACCTCCTTCCTTCCTTCAAGTCGCGTCGCTCTACTCAGACCGCCGCCGGTCGTCGCTCGAGATGGAAGGACGAAGATCGCGTCCCTGCACGCGGTCCTCGCCACTGTTGCGCTCTTTGGTGGTGAAACCGCCTCTCTCCATCGTGGTAGGTGTTGTCCGCCGCCGCCTCCATGGTGGTTTTCACTATGTGAGTTGTTTTGAGCTCTCTTCTTCCTTTCTATGAAGCTTAGCTTCACTTTATGGATCTGGGTTGTTGTAGGGAAGTGTTCCACCGCCACTGCCACTTCACCGGAGTTGCGTGACGCCACCGCCGCACCCATGGCTGGTCACTGCGTCCTCTGCCTTCAAGCTTGGGTGAGTGTTTTACCATCTAATCTCTTCTAGATTCAAAATCCCCAAATTGATTTTGAAACCCTAACCCTAGCCTTTTTAATTCAGCTTCCAATCTTGAAATTGAAGCTTGTTTTATGCTATTGGGACTATGAATTTGTGTTTCCCTAAACCAATTTCATTATTCTTTAATTAAAATGAGTTTTCCCCAAATTGTATTTAGGAGCCCTAAACCCCAATTTGATTTTATTTGAATTTGGTTCTGTTTTTGTGAAATTAATTATGATTTAGTGCAATTAGGACTCTTAATGGATGATTCCCAAGTTCTCTTTCATGAACCTATAATCAAAACAAAGTTTCCTTAAAGGGTATTGTGAAGCGTGAGCTTCAAACATGATTTTCTTTGAAAATAACCTTGTTTGGTAATAAGATTAAGTGTTTAGATCAAGTTAGAATGTGTGTTTGATTATGTGTAATTGATTTCTAGATTTCTGGTTGTTGCGCGTTGTTGGATTTCCCCTTTGAGACGTTTGACACGGCTATGCTTGCTTGATGGAGTAGATATGAGCTAACGTGAGCATTAGGACGAGGATCCTTTACTTGTCTTTAAAGGTAAGGGGATCTTGCCTGAGGGATTTTTCTCAATAACCATTTGCTTGTAGTGTAGTCTGTATAATTTATGTGGTTGTGGTTATCTGTTTATGTGGTATATGTTGTGTTGTTTATCTGAGTATCGGTGTTTGATCTGCTTTTAAATTATTTGATTATCTGTAGTTGTATATTATATTGCTATGATGCATGATCTGCCTGGTGACATAATTCTGATAACTGTTGTTAAATGTTGTTTGTGCATGTTGTTTGAGAAGCCTGACAGTGGTCAGTGCACAACCGATTAATCAGATAAAAGCTTTAACAAGCTGTGTAAATTATATTCAATGTTTTATGGGAAACGTTGGAATATAATAGTGGTGGAAAGTATTATTTTGGAAAAATAATGAGTTTTGAGAAATATTATTATTTTTTATGATTTATTAGTGTAAAAGTAATTTATGAGTCACAATGAGAGCGAAACCGTGAAAATGTTTTTGTACTGCTAATCTTTATGCAAGAAAGTTTGTAATATTATACAAAGTTACTTTATGAAATTAATTGTTGAAAAGAAGTTAATGATGATTTTAGAAAATTGTTTAAGTGGAAAAAGCTAAGTTTTGGCTTAAAAAGCTTTAAAAGTGATAATTGATGGCAGATTTGGAAAAGTGTAGAAGGCAAGTGTTTTGAAACGGCAGTACATATTTTAAGTAAGTTTAAAACCTCAAGTGACTCACCTTTGTGAAAACTAAGTTTTAGTATTTAAAGATTTTATTGGTGAATTTCCAATTTGAAAAGAATTTATGAAAGCAAAACTGATTCAACAGTGTTAAAAGTGGTGTGGAACTTAGTAACCGAGACGTCGGTGTACTAAGGTTCTGTGTTGTGATGGACTCAGTCATTTGGACTTTGAGGGCCTATACCGTATACGTGAGGTATACCGTGTTGAAACATTGAAGATGTTTTCTAGTACCACGAACCTAAGACTGGTGCACCGGTCGAGAGGTGTCGTGATTGAGCACTCGGACAGTGAGGTCCTGTGTTGTGATGAAAGTTTTAAAGATGTTTTAAAACTATGTGAGTCGTAAGTCATTTTGAGCTTCGGCAAAGAAAGATTGAACATAAAGAAAAGATCAAAACAAAAGTGTTTTGCATGCATTTGGCAGACGTGCCTGCGATTTGAGGTTTAATGCATTAATTACCAGTGGCGAAAGGTAATTCCGTTATGCATTTTTCTCATGTGTCTAGGGAGGACATGGAGACCCCATCTTACTTGCTATTGGTGCCCTTAGTGTGGACATTAGCAATGTTAGTGGCCTTGTGTGCCTGTGTGGATGGGAAGAGGTTGCGCACCTATTGGCAGAGTGCCAAGTTAGCCAGTGTGGCTATGGAGTCTGATCAACTCATTGGATGTTGGGATATCTCATGAGATTAGGATGAAAATTAGATGATGAATATGAAGTGTCATGGATAATTTTTAAACGATGATGTTTGGGGTGTTGAACCCATTGATAAACTATTAGCTTATAAATGCTTGTGTGATAAATGTATATGTGTTATGTGGTGTCATGCATTTAGTTATTGCGTTAAATCCATATATTGGCGTCTCACCCTTACAGATATTTCAGGTTTCTTCTGGTTCGCTATTGTACCTTGGGTACTTTAGTACCGATGGTGCAGAGGAGTCTCCCTAAGTCACTCGGAGACTTAGATCTAGTTGCTTGATGAGGTACTTGATTGTGGAATGATCACGTGAGTTTTCTCAGGAATAAATTTTAGAACGATCAGCTTAGGGTTTGAGATTTAGATTATTTTTGATAAGTATGTATGAGTATGGCTCAGAGAGCCTTTATTTTAAAATGGAATGTTTATGGCTCGGAGAGCATATCTTTTGAATGAAAATCTAAGTTGTTCCTTTTGGTCTTGCACAGCTTATGGATATAATATATATATATTTTAACATATTACTGCCTGGATGTATTTGGTGTAACTGAAATTCTGGAAATGAAAATGTAATTATTTTAGCAGGTGTTCTTTTACCCGGGGATGTCCGAATTACAGAGGAGACTCTGTCGAAATTTTCGTAAAAAATACTAGCTTTTATTCAAGTATATTCTTTAAATGAAATAAGCTTGCCAGGCTATGATAGTAAGTCTGTGTGCCGATCGAGGCTTAGGTGTGTAGTCGTGACAAAATTTTTATACCCAATTTCAGACACTTATGTACTTAAATAAATTGTTTTCCGAAAGCACCAGCAAATTAACCTTTTAATTTTATTTTCGCATGTGTTATGTAGTAATGCCCAAGGGGGGGTGTTACAAAGTGGTATCAGAGCTGGTCGAGTCTTTCGGGATCTTTGGGGAATAGGTCTATTAAGTTTTTGTTGTGTGATCTCTGGTTGGTTCTTGTTTGAATTGTTTCTTGTTGAAGCAATGTGTGTTGACGCACAAGTATATGCTTTCTTGATGGTTTTACAAGGGCTTTACGTCTTGGGAGACCTTAGATCTTGAATGTTACTTGGGTTCGAATATGACATTCGATTATCCTTGCGAATCGTGTCAGACATTCGAAACAAGGTGCTTGTGTAAAGGATTTTCCGGGAATGTTCCCTGGAAATATTCTAGGTTTATGGTTAGCAAAGTACATTGATTTCAGATTGACCTAGTTTTTGGATTCGATCAGATCTCTGTCGCTTTGTGTAGGATGTTGCCTACAAGGTTGAAACGAGTTGGACGACTCGATTCAACTGAAAGATCGGTGGTCTGAAACGTTTGTTAGATCGCGTGTTTTCCTTGTGAAGCACTAATATTGTGTGAGGGCTCGTGTCACCGTGTAGATTTCTGACAACTCAGTAAAAGGACAAATTATGAACAAGTATTCTCTGACTTGCGTAGTTGATTTGGTAAATCTATTTCGAGGAGTTGTCGACTACTCAAGGATCGACTTGAAGACGAGTTATTACCAGATTGGAGTGATGACCTATCTAAGATTGTGTGTCGTCAATTCAGTTTATGAAGAAAGATCAACTCTTAGTATGTTTGATCGATTGATTAAGTTATTCGGGATCGTACCCAATTCAAGGAGGTCATACTTGGCATGGCTAGAAAGACGTGTATGTTGGTTGGAACCAAGGCGAATCGAGTGGATTTTCGATCTTGGGTGAGTGTCTCTTGATTAAGTAACTCTTCATTGTACCCTTTGATTCTCTTGTGTTTGTCAGTTAACATTTATTTCTCAAATCTTATGATTGTATTAGATAATCACAACGGTGAAGTTGGTATGTGTCAGACAGATTTTCTGATTTTAATTTGAAATCTGACAGAACCCATGAATTAGTTATGCTAATTCATAAATTTCCAGTTATTCATTTCTTTGGTTGTGAGAAGTCGTACTCACACTTCTAAATGATCCTCGATGTATTAGACATTTGAGTGAATTGGTTTAACGGAATCCATTGTTCTGGATACTTTCAGACTTTGTTGAGAGAAGTGGTTATGACTATTTTTTTGAGTTATAACACAAATAATTTCGTGATAGCATAAGTTTCTTGGTGAAACTTAGTTTCGTCACTTCTATTTTCGGTAGAGGTGAAAGTCATCATTTTGTAAATTCTTTGTATTATGAATAAGAATTAATCCTCTTTGGATTAGACATTATTCACCCCTTGATTCTTTGAATCCGTTGGAAGATTCTTGTGGAAGAATGAACTTTATTAGATTCATGTTTGTAAATGTGTATTGATCATGCATTTTTACACCCACGAACCTGATGGAAGGATTTTTTTTCCATACTGGATGTTCCTGTATCCTTCAAATTAATGAAATTCTTTTCTATGCTTATGTGAAAGTGAAATCAAGAAAAATTTCTTTTCTCGAGAAATTATTTTATGATCACCAAGGTCATGTCTTATTGCGGTTCGAAAGTACTTGTCGTCGTTGATCATCTTAGTTCTACGTATTCTCCAAATGTCATCGATGTGTGACCTATCTCATCAGTCATGAGTTGGGTATCTCCACATCAAGATGTCAGAGTTAGTCGAATACAGTGAAAAAGGGATAGTTTAACAATTGAGACCTTCCTTGTTAAGATATTGGCATTGCCATGAATCTTTGTTATGAGTTTTCTGAAGACCTACATGAGTCTTGTTTGAATTCAAGTGATCGTTGATCGACTGGTGAAGTCTACACCCTTCTTGCAAGTCAAGATCCATTATGCAAAGTTAGTGAACTGAATAATGTATCAGAGGATTGTTTAGACTTCATGGAGTAACTTCAAGTATTGTGTCAGATGAAAAACGGAAGTTTATCAACTTGTGTCGGTTAAGTTTACTTGAAGTGTTGAGGACTAAGTTGAGACTAAGTCCACTTGATCATCCTCAGTGGGATGGATAAGTAATGAGGTGACCTATCTTTAGCAGGTTAGTTGGGAGATAGTGTGGTACTCAATTTTTGTCATCTCTATGGTAGGACAAACCAAAGTTGATAGGAGCTTCGTTAATGTATAGATGTGAATGGTATTATGAGAACCCTTAAGTTCAACGTCATTGAGTGAGATGATTACGATGGATCTTATCATGATCAAGGCAGATATATCATTAAAGGAATTTAGAGTAGTGATCAAAGTTTATGGTTAATGTTGACTTCGTGAGTCCGAGGATTAATGGAAAAATATATATGGTAGTTTTCCTTAAGCTGAACGGAAATAGTAAAGAGGAGTTCTTGAGTGAAACTAAGTTGCTAGAAAAGTTTAAGAATTATGATTTTGGGATAATTCAAACCGAAGTGATTCCTTTTGGTTGTAGTTGCATGAAGGAATGTAATCGTATTCTTTAAGATTGAAATGAATGACTACGATATAATTTGGAGTGGTGGAATATGTTCAAAGGAAACTAAGACAACAATTGTATACTTTGAGTTGAAGGTTGATGTATGATGGGGTAAAAGTTAGTGTTGAACTTGATGTTCGTCGTGAGGATAAGGTGTTAGAAGAAGTTTGGCTAGCAGACAAATTTTGAGGCAAGAAGTGATTAAGTTTTGATTGAGTCTTTCGAGTGTAATAAGCTATGGTGAAATGTTTATAATCTTTGAGGTCTTATTTTGGTAAAAATGTGGTTGATGATACATAGTGGAAACTAGGCATTTTAAATCCAAGATTGTCATTGGGGAGTGCCACCTGGATTTCTTGGCTTTGTTTTGATGCAGCTCCTAGGGGTAATGACCTTAGAGAAACTCTATTTTATAATCTCTTTTCTCGGCTGCAAATATATAAGATAAGGGCAGATATGATACAAGCACTTCCTTGCATAAGTGATAGAGCTATGTCTTTAGATGGAGGAATTGTTAGGAGTTGTGTATTTTCTTTGGGCAATAGGGTAGATGTGCATGAGAAATTTCTTAAACCAGGGATACTAACGGGGCTTGAGAACCAAATTGAAAATGAGAGGCAAATGAAGGATATGAAATCGAAGTAGGAAAAAGATTCGAGAGGAATTAAGAAGAGAACGGACTATGTTGGATGTGGTAAGATTCAATTTCAATAAGATTGAATTTCTTAGGTTTTTGGCGCAAAGTTTATCATGTGCAACTCAGGAATGTTATGACGTTTTGATTGGAGACTTGAAAAGTGTGAATTTGATATGACTAGAAGAGTAGACTAAGCCCAAATGGACTAAGACTATGATTGCATCTCTTGAGTAGAAGGTTAATTGATGTTATGGTAAAGATAGTGTTGGTTTTGACGTTAGCTGTGAAAGTTAGATATTGGAGAAAGTTTTTCTAATGGATCTATATTGAGAAGTGAAGAGATTAAGCGTTGATTTTGTTCTTTAAATTGTAATAGACTAAGGTAAAATATCGAAGGTAGTGGGAATAATGCGGTAGTGAAAAGTCTCGAGGATAAATAGAATGGCATAAGAATCGGTCTGTTATAGAGTTACGAGATGAAAGGAATGAAGCGACGGGAAAATACAAAGTAAGATTTTAGGGTTAAGGTGTGATTACAAAATCCTGTTTAGTTTTGAGCTACGAAATTTCGAGGACGAATTTTTTTTTAAGAGGGGTAGTAATGTAACACCCTAGTTTTTACACATATGATTAATTATTTTATTTGGATGTTTATGTTTATGTATATTATGTTATGTGGTTTAGTTTGAGTAATTAAATTACTCTCTTCAAATTATTTTATTGGGTGCGTTAGCACCGACTTAGTTCGGTGAATGCACGCTTACTAGACAATAATTTATGTTATTTTCACTATTATTACCAGATCTGAGAAAAATATTTTAAATAATATGATTAAGAGAAAAGCATTTTCATATATTTATTATATTTAATTTTAGAGTTAAAAATATTTTGGTTTGACCTTAATCGGATATTAAATTTTGGACAGAGTATTTTCTTAGTTAATCAGTTCAACTATTAATCTTTACTCTAATTTGAATTTCGAAATCATATCTTTATCAATCTTTATTTTTAGATTCCAAAAAGTAAAAACATGTTTATTTTAGGCCTAATATTTATCACTCATTTTGTACCTATCACTAAATAATTAGTTTAAAAACTTAACTTTCTCTTTTCTCTCTCTCACTCGACGCCTCCCCCTCACTCTCTCTTTTCTTTCTCTGCTTCTTTCTCTTTTCTTCTTTCTTTTTCTCTTCTTCCTCCTCACTCCATCTTCTACCTCCTTCCTTCCTTCAAGTCGCGCCGCTCTACTCAGACCGCCGCCGGCCGCCGCTCGAGATGGAAGGACGAAGATCGCGTCCCTGCACGCGGTCCTCGCCACTGTTGCGCTCTTTGGTGGCGAAACCGCAACTCTCCACCGCGGTAGGTGCTGTCCGCCACCGCCTCCATGGTGGTTTCCACTTCGCCGGAGTTGCGTGACGCCGCCGCCTCACCCATGGCTGGTCACTGCGTCCTCTGCCTTCAAGCTTGGGTGAGTGTTTTACCCTCTAATCTCTTCTAGATTCAAAACCCCCAAATTGATTTTGAAACCCTAACCCTAGCCTTTTTAATTCAGATTCCAATCTTGAAATTGAAGCTTGTTTTATGCTATTGGGACTATGAATTTATGTTTCCCTAAACCAGTTTCATTATTCTTTAATTAAAATGAGTTTTCCCCAAATTGTATTTAGGAGCCCTAAACCCCAATTTGATTTTATTTGAATTTGGTTATGTTTTTGTGAAATTAATTATGATTTAGTGCAATTAGGACTCTTAATGGATGATTCCCAAGTTCTCTTTCATGATCCTATAATCAAAACAAAGTTTCCTTAAAGGGTATTGTGAAGCGTGAGCTTCAAACATGATTTTCTTTGAAAATAACCTTGTTTGGTAATAAGATTAAGTGTTTAGATCAAGTTAGAATGTGTGTTTGATCATGTGTAATTGATTTCTTGATTTCTGGTTGTTGCGCGTTGTTGGATTTCCCCTTTGAGACGTTTGACACGGCTATGCTTGCTTGATGGAGTAGATATGAGCTAACGTGAGCATTAGGACGAGGATCCTTTACTTGTCTTTAAAGGTGAGGGGAGCTTGCCTGAGGGATTTTCCTCAATAACCATTTGCTTGTAGTGTAGTCTGTATAATTTATGTGGTTGTGGTTATCTGTTTATGCGGTATATGTTGTGTTGTTTATCTGAGTATCGGTGTTTGATCTGCTTTTAAATTATTTGATTATTTGTAGTTGTATATTATATTGCTATGATGCATGATCTGCCTGGTGACATAATTCTGATAACTGTTGTTAAATGTTGTTTGTGAATGTTGTTTGAGAAGCCTGACAGTGGTCAGTGCACAACCGATTAATCAGATAAAAGCTTTAACAAGCTGTGTAAATTATATTCAATGTTTTATGGGAAATTTTGGAATATAATAGTGGTGGAAAGTATTATTTTGGAAAAATAATGAGTTTTGAGAAATATTATTATTTTTTATGATTTATTAGTGTAAAAGTAATTTATGAGTCACAATGAGAGCGAAAACCGTGAAAATGTTTCTCATCTTGTTAATCTTTATGTAAGAAAGTTTGCAATATTATACAAAGTTACTTTATGAAATTAATTGTTGAAAAGAAGTTAATGATGATTTTAGAAAATTGTTTAAGTGGAAAAAGCTAAGTTTTGGCTTAAAAAGCTTTTAAAGTGATAATTGATGGCATATTTGGAAAAGTGTAGAAGGCAAGTGTTTTGAAATGGCAGTACATATTTTAAGTAAGTTTAAAACCTCAAATGACTCACCTTTGTGAAAACTAAGTTTTAGTATTTAAAGATTTTATTGGTGAATTTCCAATTTGAAAAGAATTTATGAAAGCAAAACTGATTCAACAGTGTTAAAAGTGGTGTGGAACTTAGTAACCGAGACGTCGGTGTACTAAGGTTCTGTGTTGTGATGGACTCAGTCATTTGGACTTTGAGGGCCTATACCGTATACGTGAGGTATGCCGTGTTGAAACATTGAAGATGTTTTCTAGTACCACGAACCTAAGACTGGTGCACCGGTCGAGAGGTGTCGTGATTGAGCACTCGGACAGTGAGGTCCTGTGTTGTGATGAAAGTTTTAAAGATGTTTTAAAACTATGTGATTCGTAAGACATTTTGAGCTTCGGCAAAGAAAGATTGAACACAAATAAAAGATCAAAACAAAAGTGTTTTGCATGCATTTGGCAGACGTGCCTGCGATTTGAGGTTTAATGCATTAATTACCAGTGGCGAAAGGTAATTCCGTTATGCATTTTTCTCATGTGCCTAGGGAGGACATGGAGACCCCATCTTACTTGCTATTGGTGCCCTGAGTGTGGACATTAGCAATGTTAGTGGCCTTGTGTGCCTGTGTGGATGGGAAGAGGTTGCGCACCTATTGGCAGAGTGCCAAGTTAGCCAGTGTGGCTATGGAATCTGATAAACTCATTGGATGTTGGGATATCTCATGAGATTAGGATTAAAATTAGATGATGAATATGAAGTGTCATGCATAATTTTTAAACGATGATGTTTGGGGTGTTGAACCCATTGATAGACTATTAGCTTATAAATGCTTGTGTGATAAATGTATATGTGTTATGTGGTGTCGTAATTTAGTTATTGCGTTAAATCCATATATTGGCGTCTCACCCTTACAGATATTTCAGGTTTCTTTTGGTTCGCTATTGTACCTTGGGTACTTTAGTACCGATGGTGCAGAGGAGTCTCCCTAAGTCACTCAGAGACTTAGATCTAGTTGCTTGATGAGGTACTTGATTGTGGAATGATCACGTGAGTTTTCTCAGGAATAACTTTTAGAACGATCAACTAAGGGTTTGAGATTTAGATTATTTTTGATAAGTATGTATGAGTATGGCTCAGAGAGCCTTTATTTTAAAATGGAATGTTTATGGCTCGGAGAGCATATCTTTTGAATGAAAATCTAAGTTTGTTCCTTTTGGTCTTGCACGACTTATGGATATATATATATATATATATATATATATATATATATATATATATATATATATATAAAAAACATATTCTTGCTGGATGTATTTGGTGTAACCTGAAATTCTGGAAATGAAAATGTAATTATTTTAGCAGGTGTTCTTTTACCCGGGGATGTCCGAATTACAGAGGAGACTCTGTCGAAATTTTCGTAAAAAATACTAGCTTTTATTCAAGTATATTCTTTAAATGAAATAGGCTTGTTAGGCTATGATAGTAAGTCTGTGTGCCGATCGAGGCTTAGGTGTGGAGTCGTGACAAAATTTTTATAACCAATTTCGATTACACTTATGTACTTATATAAATTGTTTTCCGAAAGCACCAGCAAATTAACCTTTTAATTTTATTTTCGCACGTGTTATGTAGTAATGTCCAAGGGGGGTGTTACACTCTGAGCATACAACAAAAGAATTAGTTGTAGAAGGCCCTGAGCTGAATGTTGAAATCATCTGAAAAACTGCTTCTGAACCTTCAACTCCCTTAGCTGATGCTGTTGCTGTTGCTTCTGTTGTGCCAACTCTGACAGAGCAGTCTGATGAGGTCTGTGCTTTTAAGCAAGGTGCTGAGTCTGCTAAGACATCTTCTCAACCATTAGCTCTTGCTATGGTTCATCCACCAGCCTAAGCTCAAGACACTGTCTCTGACTCTGCTGAGAGCTCAAGACAATTATCCTTGCCATCAAATCCTGAGAACATCATTGGAAGAATTTTTGATGATAAGGTTGGTAAGATAGTTGAAGAGAAGACAGAGCAGATGGCACAACAGATTGAGGAAAGGGTACAAAAGCAAGTTCAAGATATCTTGGGCCCTACAAATACAATGGTGACTCAAATGCTGGCCTTATTAATGGATTTTCAGAAAAGCCAAAATCTAAACCAACCCCCTCCACCACCTCCTTCTACCTAAATCTTTTCTTTCTTATTTGTTTTCTTGACTATGATGATCCACTCATTTTACCTTTTTATCGATGACAAAAAAAAGGGAGAAAGGAAAGAGATTAAATTTTATATACTGATTTTTGTTTGAAAAAGAACATATTTTGTCTCGCATAAGTTTCATCTTTCATCTTTTTGATACATTGCCTTGACTTCTTATGCCTAAATTTTGTCTATAAAGTAGATTATGCTCTAATACTTGGTTTGATCTGTTTATTCACAAATCTTTGATAGGCTTCTATCTCGTTTATATATATTTTAATATTCAATATCTATATCACTTTATCAATTGACAACTTTTCTTCTACATTTCTCGTAATAAGAGAAGGAGTTGTCAACCTAACCGAACCAATTTTGATTGGTTCGCATTTTTTATATTATTTTATTATTAATTTTTTAAAGTTTACAATTTTTTTGTTTTTAAATGTTTTTAGCCAAGAAAGGTACCAAAATCAATGGTCATCGGTTCGATTAGCACGTTCAAGAATTTTTTCACCGAACTAATTACTATATTTTACTATATATTTTCACCGAACTAATTACCAACAAGTGATGAGTTGATCGGGGCTCCAGGCACACGGCCGAACACCAGGCACACGGTTAGAACACAAGCACGCAGCCGAACATAACGGGCACGCCTCGCCAAATGCATGCAAAAACACTCTGTTCTTGACACTTTTCTTTGTGTTTAATCTTTCCTTGTCGAAACTCAAAATGGCTTATGACTCACATAGTTTTAACATCTTTAAAACTTTCATTACAACACATGACCTCCAAATCCGAGTGCTCAATCACGAAACCCCTAAATCTTGTAATCAGTCTTAGGTTCATGGTAATAGAAAATATCTTAAATGTTTTAAACCCAATATACACCACGCATACAATAGACACCAAGTCTACAGGACCTCAAAGTCCAAAGGACCCCAACTCCATAACAACAAAGAACCTTAGTACCCCGACGTCTCGGTTACTAATTTCAACACCACTTTTAACACTGTTGGGTTACACTTGATTTCGAAAAATCTTTTCAAATGAGAAATTCTTCAATAAACCTTTAGACACCAAAACTTAGTTTTCACAAAGGTGAGTCACTTGAGGTTTTAAATTTACTTCAAATACGATCTTCTTCGTTTCAAAATACTTTATAGTCGACACTTTTCCAAATTTGAGGTCAATTATCACTTTTAAAGCCTTTTAAGCCAAAACTTAACTTTTTCCACTTAAATAATTTTCTAAAATCATAATTAAATTATTTTCAACAATTAATTTCATAAAATAACTTTCTATAATATTACGGAATTTCTTACGTAAAAATTAACAGTACAAAAATAATTTCACGGTTCAGCTCTCATTGTGACTCATAATTCACTCTTACATTAACAAATCATTAAAATAATTATATTTTCCAAAATTCCTTATTTTTCCCAATTAAAAATTTCCATTAATATTATATACCAATATTTTATCGTTAAAACATTGAATATAATTTATGAAGCTTCTTAAAGCTTTTAT